>APFE030964857.1:1944-17886 GCA_000404065.3 Pinus taeda | reverse complement strand
TAAATGAACAATTCTTCGATGATTCAAATGAAAAAACCTCCTTTCTATATATAGGAGTCTAAGGAGTCACAATATAATCTATCCGACCTAACAATAAAATATAAAGCCACAAAAATAACAATAGAGGGATTCTATGGGGCACAGTAATAACAATATGGGGGCAATAGGGGCACAACAATATTAATAAGGGGTATAACTACAATAGTAATGGGGTAATCACTAGTATTATAGGTACCCAACAAAATCCCTGAGAAGTGAACATGGAGGAGAGTATGTGTCTAATGCTTTCAAAGAAACATATGTCAAGGAAGCTATTAGAAGGGAGTTGATTGCACCTCACAACCCACAACAAAATGTGGTGGCAGAGAGAAAAAATAGAAGCATTGTAGGGGTTGCAAGAGCAATGTTGAATTATCAGGAACTGCCACTATACCTGTGGGCAAAAGCATGCAATACAATTGTTTATTTGCAAAACAGGAGCCCTCACAAAATTTTTAGAATGATCACACCTGAAGAGGCTTTCTCGAGGAGGAATGTCTCCCACTTTTGCATTTTTGGATCCATGGTATATTGTCATGTCTCCAAAGATAGAAGGAAAAAGTTGGAGCCAACTGCAGAGTGGGGGATCTTTGTATGATACACAAGACACCTCATATTTACCGGGTGTATATGCCTTCACTCAGGATGACTGTGATAAGGAGAGATGCTAGATTTGATAAGGAGAAGGCCATGAGAAGCTCTCTAGAGCGAGAGTTGAGCATTCCACTAGAGGATGAGCTTCTAACTCCAAAGGAGGAGCCCCAATTATATCCACAAGATGTTGTGGAGCAGCCACATGTGGAAGAGCAGAGAGTGAATCGAGTGGAGGCACCCACTCACACAGAGCCTTCCAGAGAAGGGAGGACGAGAACTAGGGAGGAAAACAAGGTGCTGTAGGATGCTCAAGCGCATGTTGGAGTTCATAGCTCCTTGCGCAGACGTAAGAGATTACCAAACAAATATACTAGATATATGGCACTCATGACATAAATGATTGATTCTAAGGCTTCTTCATATGATGAGGCAGTTTCCCAGCAAGTGTGGGTAGATGCCATGGTGGAGTATGAATCCATCATGAAGAATGATGCTTGGGAAGTTGTGCCTAGACCTAAAGGCAAATATGTTATTGGATCTAGGTGGGTGTCTAAGGTGAAACATGCAATTGATGGCAGTGTTGAGAAATACAAGGCCGGATTTGTGGCCAAAGGCTTCTCACATATAGAGGGAGTTGATTATGAAAAGACATTTTCCCTTGTGGCAAGATACTCTTCTAACAGGACCATACTAGCATTGGCAGCACGATTTGGGTGGAAAATCCACCAAATGGATTTTAAGATTGTCTTCCTTGATGGAGTGGTTGAGGAAAATATCTACATTGAGTAGCCTGATGGATTTAAGACATTTGACAGGGAGACACGTGTGTATACTTAGGAGAGCCCTCTATGGTCTCAAGCAGGCACCTCGTGCTTCGTACACTCACATAGATTCCTATCTCGGTGGATTGGGCTTCACTAAGAGTGAAGCAGACAACAATCTTTACTACATTTTGGTAAATGGCAGTAGTGCATCTTAGTCCTGTATGTAGATGATTTGATACTAAAAGGAGATGAGCGGTTGATCCAGTCTTGCAAAGAGGACCTTGCAAGAGAGTTTGAGATGAAGGATATGGGCTTGATGCACTACTTCCTTGGTTTGGAGGTGTGGCAAAGAGATGGAGAGCTATTTGTTAGTCAGGGAAGTACACCTTTGAAATCCTTCAAAGATTCCATATGTAAGTTTGCAAGCCCATGGACACTCCTCTAACTACTAATTGGAGGAAAGAGGATGCTTCTACAAGAGAGGTAGTATATGACACTATCTATACTTAGTTGGTCGAGTCCTCGATGTACTTGGTGAACACAAGGCCCGATATTTGTTTTGCAATGAATCAACTTAGTTTATGGTAAAGCCTACCAAGCTTTACTGGAAAGCAGCAAAACATGTTCTCAAATACCTCAAAGGCACAATAGATTTTGGTTTATGGTACAAGAGGATTGATGGAGTGAAGCTCCAAGGCTTCATAGATGCATATTGGGCAAGGAATCCATCAAATAGGAAGAGCACATCGGGTACTATCTTCAATGTTGGGTCAGCATCAATTTCTTGGTATAACAGGAAACAGAGATCTATAGCACTCAACTCAGCAAAGGCCGAGTATATGGTTGCTAGTCAAGCAACATACAAGGCTATTTAGATGAGGAAGGTCCTAGTTGATCTCTTTAGTTAGGGGATGGAGCCTACATTGATCCACTGTGAAAATTATAGTTGTATCAAACTCTCTGAAAATCCAATGTTTCATGATAGGTCTAAGCATATAGATATCAAGTACCATCACCCAAGAGATTGTGCAGAAAAAGATCATTATGTTGCAATACATTCCCACAAAAGAGCAAGATGTTGGTCAAGAAGCAAGTTCAAGTTCCACAAGCGCAGGGTAGGGGTGTTTCAAAACTCTTTTTTTGGCTAAGATGGAGTGTTAAATTGTAACTAGAAAAGGCTTCATTTGACCTGTGCCTTAGTCAAATGGAGGAATTCAAACTTCCATATCAACAAGATGACTTGAGTTGTAGTTAGCAGGAGTGACATGGCCTGGCCAAGTCACTTAGTTAAATCAGTCAATTCAAATTTGTGGGCAAAACATAGAGTTGTGCATGAGTTGTTTGTTAAGATCTAGCGATTTAGTGGAGTTGTAGTTAGTGAAACTCAGTTCTTTGAGCTCTAATCATGAATAAAGTCAACATGAGTTTAGTTGAGTAGTTGTAATTGTTGTTGTTAACTCAATGATCTCTCAATTAACAAGTCAAATTACTAAAAATAGCCTTAGTCATGAATAGAATTTGAATTGCCTAGTTGATTGGAGGAAAAAAACATCATTGTAATTATTAATGTATATTATTGAGTGTACAGGTTTTGCATTAAAGCAGGTGAGCAATTTCTCTTTGATTTGCGCAAGGAAATAGAAGATTTTCTTGTTTTTTAGGAGCTAATTTCCTCAGGATTTGCACAAAGAAATAAGAGAAAGTCTTGCGTAAAGCAAGTGGAGATCAATATTGCAATGTAGGTTGAGCATCAAGATTGAAGTTGACATTGTAATAGATCCATTTTCTCATATGATTTAATATGGGAGGGGTTTTTTCCCAGTTGGATTCCCCAGTAAAAATACTATGTTCATTATGATTGCATGTTTTTCTATTGTATGTTTTCTTTTTCCGAAGAATGAGTATAAGAAATTTGTGTCTTTTGTCTCCAGTCTAAATTCATTAGCAGCTGCAAATTTCAAGATATTTTACAAAGTGGGCTACAAATCCCTCATTTCAGAATCACATATATGAAAAGATCAACCATTACTTTTAAAATGATTTTCACATACTGATTTTCACATACTAAAAATTGTATAGTTTGTAATTATATCAATTTCTCTATAACATGCAACCACTGAATTTGAGCCTAGAAGATATTCATCAAGATATTAAACAAGACAGATTCCACTACTTTGATATTGCAGCATTCAAACAAATAGAATTTTGAATTTTACTTTTCCTTTTTAAATGGCAAATTGAATTTAGAATTTAGAATTTTTTTTGAATTTTACTTTTCCTTTTTAAATGGCAAATTGAATTTAGAATTTTACTTTTCCTTTTTAAATGGCAAATTGAATTGTACACTTCCTTTTTAAATGGCAAACAAAAACTACCAAAAAACATCTAACAATATGGTACTTAATATTTAACAGTGCGCCCCGGATGCGGGTGATTGATCGCAGCATTGATGAGCCGGCGGCGTCATTCAATGACAAATGGCCGCCAGCTCTTGACAGATGGGCTATAGTAAATGCCATAGTAAATACAGGCAGGCTACGGCACAGGGGCAGGGGTATTAGACCGCCAAGAGGCAGCATTTCGACGCCGCGCGGGAGGAATTCGAGAGGTTCAGGTGAGAATTGCTCTGGGTATCTGCCTGAGCGGGGCATTCTCTGGTTGAGCGGGGTGTTCTCTGGTTCAGAAGCGCGCAGCGCTGTTCATCTGGTTGATAGGGGTGTTCTCTGGTCGAGTGGGGTGTTATCTGGGCATCTGGTTGAGTGGAGTGTTAGCTGGTCAAGAGGGGTGTTATCTGGCTATCTGGTTTTCTGGCTGAGCGGAGAGCACTCTGGTCTGCGAAAGCTGGTAAGAGTCACCCTGGTTGTTTGGTTGTCTGCTTGTCTGGTTTGGTTTGGGAGGGGGGCTTCCAATTCTTGGATGTCTGCTCGGTGTGAAAGAAGAATTGTCCAGCAACCTCGACCCTCAGCTCTTGAGGCCTTGGTTCGAGGGGCATTTCTTGGCCTTCCTGCTTTTTCTGGGTACGGGTCGGGGCATTTACCTGGTGCACTCTCTCCGGGGGTGGTTCTGTTTCAAACCTGGTCTCTGTCCTGGTGTGGTTCTGTCTTCGGCCTTGCCTCTGTCAGTATTAGCGCTGTATCATGCCTTGAGAACGGCTTCGTGGAGCCTGTCGACGTGGTGGCTCACGAGGCAGAGGCCGAGCTAGAGCCTCGTCTCCACACTCCTTTGCGTCCTCAGAGGAAATTCTCTCTCCACATGCCCGCACAGGGCGAGGGCGAGGGCGAGGCAGAGGATGGGGCAGGTCGGCGGTTTGTCCCTTTGGAGGGCACCCATCAGCCCGCTTCATGTTCCCCTGCATCCTGGACAATGTTGTTTATTTCGTTACAGTGCGCATTGAGAAATGCGAGCACCAAGACCGACCTGGAGCATCAGCCGATCCAAGGCCACCATCGCCTGTTCCTGCTCAGCAACTTCAGTCTCAGGAAGCCGCGGGTGAGGTGGCGAGAAATCAAGCCGGACCAAGCGAGCCTGAGAGGAACACTGCGCCCTACACCGACACGAGTGCCTCAGACTCCTTCGGCTGCCCGGTGGTGAAGGAGCCACACGGCACTTTCATCCCCCCGATGGAGGAGGAGCCTCCAAATCCTCGTATCTAGGCGCGAGGTCTGGGCTTCTATTTTGGTATGGCTCTGTTATGTTCATTCTCACAATTCGGCAAAGCGGCACCTGTCGTTCTTGATAGTCAGTCTAAGTCTCTGTTCATTTCCGTTAAGTCTGTGTCAGTCATGGTCTATCTATCCGAGTCTGTAATGTCGATTCTGCCATATCAGTTTTTATATGGGTTTGTAATGTTGATTCTGCCTTCTCAGTTTTTGAATGGGTCTGCAACCTCCTCCCTCGTGTTGTTGGGAGTGGCAGGTTTAGTTTTTGGAGTCTTCAGTTATGGTTCTAGTTGGAGTCTCACAGTCCTCCTTCTCAGGCTCAGTTTCAGATTCAAATGGTCATCCTGTCCATGTAGCCAATTTTGGCAGAAGATGTAACTCTGTAACTTTTTGTATTATAAATAGATTAGCTCGATTTACAAAAAAAAAAAAATATTTAACAGTGCGAGTAGCAAAGCCCCCCGTCTAAACCACAACTAAAGAGTTCAGCTCCAAAAGATCCAAGGGTACAACTCAATTTTCACGTTGTACATCATCACATTGCAATTATCAAAACTCGTGATTTGTAGGAAACTACTAAATTATGAACACCATATAGCACTTAGACATTTAACATTGTGAATTGCAAAAAGGCCTGACTAAGCCAGAACCGAAAACTTTATTACAAGAAGATCGGGGCTATGATACACAATTTTATCAAAGTTAATATTTTGCAATCATCAAAGCCGTGACTTGAACTAAAGAAGGCATACTTTTCATAATAGTAGTGTCAAAAATACTTTTTCTTCCTTCTTACATTTCAAATGTTTGATTTGAATTCAAATTGGGCGACGTTTGGAATTGGATTGGACTGATCCAAAATCGGATCTATAAAAATTCTGACACAGACGTCGACTGAAAGGAAAAATGAACGAGACCAGAAGGCAAAAGAAATCCATGAACAAGATTTAAGCAGAATTGATGCAGCGGATTAAAAACCTCACCAACTATATGGCACTTCACATATTTAACAGTGTAAATACCAAAAGCCCCCAACTAAGCCAGAACTAAAGACTTCAGTTCAGGGAGATCCAATGCTACAGTACAATCTTCACATTGTACATAATTATATCGCAATTATCAAAACTCATGATTTGCGCATAAGTACTAAATTATGAACACCATATGGCACTAGACACATTTAAATGTGTCTAACATTGTAAACAGTAAAAATGAAAACTTCACTACAAGATGGGCTATGATACAATTTCACATAGTAAATTCAAATTGGATGATTATTGGAACTGAACTGATCCAAAATCCGATCCATTGAATTTCTGTGACAGAAGGCAGAATGACCAAGCCCAAAAGGCAAGCGAAGCCCATGAAGAAGAATTAGAGCTGAATTGATCGAGTTTATACTCAGATGGCTAAAAAAAATTAAGACTTCAAATGGATAAGTTGCCTAGGTTTGAACTTTGGGCACAGAACAATGAGAAACGATCATTTATGGTTGTCTTCATTATTTAGAGAATTAACTTCCCACCATGCAAGCTCTTGCTTCTGGTCACAAAACACCCATAATCACTCTTGTAAACTTGTCCATATAGAGAGCAAGCCCAAACTGTAGCAAATTGGGAGGGACATGCTGAATTTTATTGGAGTGTGAACATTCATGGTTGAAGATCGATATTGGATAGTCATAATCCAGGCAAGCTGTTCATAAGACAGCATAGACAGAGCCAAAGATTAGTGAAGCGAAGAACAGCCACAAAGAAGGACTCTGTAAGTGAGATTAAGCATAGGAGATCTGGTTATTGAGAATGCGGAGGAAGGTTCCATATCTGTGACTTTAGCAATTTAAAAACTACATGAAGAACAGTCAAGTCTAATTCCATAGAAAAAGTGAAGTTCAGTTGTAAGCACAGAATTGCCAAACTGTACAACAGAATTTTGCAGGCCAGTAATTCCGGCGAGAGTAAAGTTCAGATTTTAAGATTTTACGATTAATCTTTGATTTGCAGATTTTCTAATACATGCCCGAAGTTTTATTCTCTATGGGATTTCTCCAGTATAAGCCTCTTTTCATGCAGTGCAATAACGTGATTTTATGATTTCTGTATTTGACAATATCGAATATTTATTCCACTAGAATTTAAGCTTGCACACACATAACAGGAGTGTTAGACCTATTGAATCAGAAACCATAGTGAGTGACAGTGGTAGATTTTGACTCTCCTGCTAGATTTCAGATCACAAACACCCTGCACACACATAATAGGAGTGTGAGAACTTAGAACTATTGAATCAGAAACCATAGTGAGTGACAGTGGTAGATTTCGACTCTCCTGCTGGATTTCAGATTACAGACACCCACTGTTCATAAGTTTCCACACAATTGTCATCAAGCCCATGTTTCCTGCAATGTTGAAAACAATGTCTATCTAAACAAAATACCTTGTATTGCATAAAACTTTTGTGAGACATGACAACAGAGGAATTAAATCATAAAGGCCAAGTTTGTTTCCACACAATTGTCATCAAGCCCATGTTTCCTGCAATGTTGAAAACAATGCCTATCTAAACACAATACCTTGTACTGCATAGGCCAAGTTTGCCTGAACGTCACAATAGGGCAATATCAAGTAAATAAAACTAATCAAATAGGGAGAAAAGAAGACCACAAGCTCAAAAGCATTGTATCTAATCTCTGGAACAAATAGTTTCAAAGATCAGAAACAGACATTACACTAAATTGTTTTCCAACAAAATGGTACCAAAAATTACAATCTGTCTCCAAAAAAAATGCTAGGATCAACTTGCATGACCAATATCTTATGACATAATTAATTGAAGGTTATTATTTCCAAATTCTCGTTGGCTATATCAGTTCCTCCACCTATGTTGTAAGGTCCATGATCGCACTAACAATATCTCCACTAGCAGCTTTTAGAGCTTTAACTGCCTTAACTCTCGATACTCCAGCTTGGGTCATTACCAGTTCAATGTCTTTGGGCTCCACTCCAGTGTCATCTACTTCCTCATCTTCCTCCTGTGCAGCTGCAGATGATTCTGGCTTGAGCATTACATGACTCATATCAGGTGCCTTGAACTGCTCAGCTGCTTGTGTCTGCAACTGAGAACTCAAGTCCTCAATCTTAGCTTCGCCAAACACTATGTAGGTATCTGACGCAGGACTTTTGAAGACATCAGGCTTTGAGATAACAAAGAGAATCTGCAGATTAACAACAAGGTTATGTATCAATAGTTTAACAAAACTGATAATTAATGACGGTTCACGACAAAAGACCATTTTGTAAGACACCTCCAGGCTTCAGTTCTGAAATCTACATAAGAGAAAGAGAACTCACATTTTTGTTTTTCTTAATGGTAACCCTGGTAACAGCAGGAATGGGTTTCATCCCAAGTTTAAGCATTGCTTTCCGGCTCTTTTTCTCACTCCTACTTTGCTTTGATTTCCCACTCCCATCAGCCCCTTGGTCTCCTGCAAGCAAGCTTATTTTAAGAAAAAAACAAAATGGATGAATCTATGAGCAAGATTCACTTCTATGTGTCATTATTTGAATGATGGTAAGATTCTCCTCATTTCTGAGGATCAAGAGATTTATTTGACTGACATCAACCAAAAGACTGCAACAAACAAACAGTTGTCCGCTGGGATGTGGGGTCTAGTGGTTAAGACAGGGTGTGACCACATTAATGTCCAGGGTTCGATCTCCAGCAGGGAATAGAGCCCCAGATTATTTGTTAGCCAGTTTGACAGGTTTTATATGCAGCATTACTTCAGGAAAAAATGATAAAGAAGTTTTATTATTAAAAAAACCAATCCCATCGTAGACCTAAAATAAGAAAGGAAAATAGGAAGAATGCCACCTTGAGCATCCCCCTCTTCATCATCGCTGTCCTCGTCATCGTCGTCTTCATCGTCATCGTCCTTAACATCTTCTATAATTGGCTCACCAGACTTGAGTGATGAAATCAACATAAATCCATTTCAGTCTCAGCATTCAAATCTCCAAATCAAAAAGAAATAAGAGTAATCACCATTACAGACATTAAGAAATAAGAATGATCACCATTACCGGCATTGAAACAAATAAAACCTACAAAAAGGGCGATGATATTGATGGATATTACTACAATGCAACATTACCAGCAAACATCTATGAAATAAATCACGGCCTTTTCTCTGAGAACTGTCTCTAGTTAATCTGATCCTTAAAAAAGTTTGGATGAAAAGAAAAGAAAACTCCCCACAGAGCCTAGTTGCACCAAGAAAAGATATTCTACAGCTGAAGTGGGGTGAGGGCATCTATCAACATTTTGGGTAACATTACGTGTCCTTGAAGATTTGAATCTAGACAGTGCACTGAATATGAACACTATACCGAATATGAAAAAATAGCACAAACACATCTAAACCTCGAAGTTGAACAAGTCAGAATGTATATTTCAAGTTTACAAGAATGATTGACCTATCAAATAAATATTGAATTCGATATATGCATTCTGGAGCTTTGCAACCTCTACAGGTACTTATCAGACCTGGATTTAGATGCGTATGCGCTAGTAACAGCTTAAGGTGGGTTAGGAATGGTATGTGCTAGTTGCAACTTCAGGTATGCTTTTGTTGGGATTCATCCAATGCAGTATTCATCAAATCAGACTTTATCTGTAACTATCCCAAAGAATAATAACAACGGCACACCTCAAGATTTAATGAATAGGTCACATTCTGGACCAACCACGAAATGCCTACAGACATATCAATAGTAGAACAATGAAATGGGTTTCTATTTGTAGGAAAAATGAAAAACAAATGAGAAGAAAACACAGACGAGTATCAGAAATTTTCTGACCTGAAGCTTTTGCTCCTCCAGCTGAGCAGCGAGTTGCTCCTCCTCTGTCTGGGCTGGCATGTTGCTGCTTTCCTATTCACAAAAACCGCGGAACAATGGAAAGCAGAAGATCCGCGGAACAATGGCAGCACAGGAAGAAAATAATGATAGGGTTTAACCATAGGGCTATCTTATCATAAACCCTATTAATACTTATTTTCACGGTGGTGCACATTAGCTGTTGCACTATTAAACATTATTATTCGATGGTAGCAGCATATGTTGTCCGTCAGAATATAGTGGGTGGTGACTTACCGAAGAGATCTCTAAGCCGCGCGCAAGAGTTACCGAAGTTTAAAGTTGTTAGATATTTAGCACCCACATGGCTTGATAATGTGTGAAAATATTAGGATTATTCATTAAGTATTTGATAACAACGTAATCAGTATGTACAAAAACATGGTAACCAGTTTAAACTTATTATAACAACAAGAAGGATTTATTTTTATTTTTAGTTATAATATAATTTAATTAGGCAAAAGACAAATTTTTACTAATGAAAATATTACATAAGGAATTTTATCTAGTTGTTGTACATAAGGAATGTTATCTAGTTGCTGACTAATCACAACCCCTATTGCACTCTCTGAAGGATCAGTATAAATGTGAAAATGATAAAATCTAATTGGAGTCTTATAAGAGAAGTGCTAATATAAGTTTTTCAGTAATGTTTTCAAAGGCTTCTTGACATTTGGATGATCAATAGAAGTTTGAGTCCTTGACCAAAAGGGAAAACATAGGAGAAGCAATTTTGCTAAAATATTTAGTAAACCTTTTGTAATATCTTGCATGGTCAAGGAAACTTCGAACATTTTTTTGTTTCTCGAGGATAGGGATATGTTTGATAATGTTTACCTCATTGGGATCTACTTCAATCCCCTTGGAGGATAGGTAATGTCTTAAGACAACCCCCTTGTAAGAAAGTGGCATTTTTCATAACTTAGTGCGAGACTCATTTATACATACCTTTGGTGAGAGCTTCTTGAAAAGTATTACCATGTGGTGTAAGGTCATCCATATAAATTTCTATTGTGTTGTGAACAAGATCAAAAAATTTGTTAGGTATTGCCCTTTGAAAAATGGTCGAGGCATTGCATAAGCAAAGGGAAGAACTATGTAAGCAAATTTCCCCGAGAATGACATTGTCTTGATCTTCTAGAATGATTTGAATCTAGGTATAGCCGCTAAATCCATCTAGAAATGAGAAGAACTTGATCAATGAAAGGCAAAGGAAAGTGATCTTTTCTAGTGGCTATGTTTAACTCCGAGTAATCCACACATATTCTCCACTTGTCATTCCTCTTAGGAATAATAAACGAAGGTGATAACCACTCACTATTATAAATAAGATAAATGATCCCAACATCTAAGAGTTTCTTCAATTATTCTCTAACAATGTTTTTCAATGCAGGGTTCATCATTCTTTGATGTTGGAGAATTGGTTTACAATCTTCATTAATGTAAATGTGATGGGTGCAAATAGATGGATGGATTCCTTTCTTCCCCTTATAGATGATGGCTATCAATATTGCAACAATATTGATGCAACCCCAAGAGCCTCCTTTAATTATCAACCCACGATTCGTAAAAACTTAAGAGGGATCAACATTATATATGCAGCAAACACATTCCTCTTCCTAGTCTAACTCCTTTTGATGCAGGTGAAAGAAGGAAATGAAGCAACTTCAAATGAGCAAATATCCAGGTAAGCCACCAATCCTAATTTTCAAAAGGTAAATAACAATAAGAAACCTCTTCTACTTTGCTGAAAAGTAAATGATGGAAAGGAAATCTATTTTACTTTGCAAAAAAGGAAAGTCCTAGATTACTCTTGTTGGAAAGTAAATGTGTAACACCCTCCTCCCACCTCTACCCAAGCAACTGGCGAGCCGAGGTAAACATCCAACAAGAGGCCACTATGATATGATTTGACCTCCTAAGTCACATTAAGGAAGTGGAACCGATGGAAACACACCATACAAACATCCAGCATCAGCATTAAGACCCTCATGAACCAATCCAACTTTTCTGCCAACCAGCCCCTGAATCCAATTGAGCTTTTTGACCACTTGACCTCTGGATGCTCTCATGATATGGGCATGCCAGCATCCAGGGACCTCTGGACACTCTCATAGGCTTGCAAGCTAGCATCCAGGGACTATTTTGCACAGTGTTGTGTCAGGTTCCCCGGGATTTGAGCCACTTTTTTTCAGGCCCAAAGCCTAGGTCACTGCTCAGAATTGAATGACATCTTCATAACAGTAAAGTAACAAGGAAATGACAATACAAATGAAATCACTTGAGTAAGACCTTGATTGGACCCCTACTAGCCATGACAAGCATTTCCTCAAACATATCACGAATATGTAATCTACAGGTGTAAATAACAAATGTGAGCATAGGGGTCTCATACTTAAACGAGAATTGCTAAGAAACATGGATGCCTCAACATCAATTGCCATTTCATCCATTAGGCCATATATACATTGTTCATACATTTACCAATAAAAAAATGATGAGAGCCATACATAGATATTGTCATAAAACACGTATATAACCAGCATAATAGCAACAGAAATACCAATGAAATCACAACCATATGATCCACATACAAACCAATATAATACTCATGGAAATATAAGGAGAAATAACCTCATATTGATGATGCAAAATCCAAACTCGCGATGGGACTTCCACGTTCCACCCAAACATAGAATGGCTGAGCCAAATCTCTCTTCAAGCATTCACCCTCGTGGCATATTCCAAGCATGAATGTGGGATCTTATAGAACACATCAATCCAAAACCATTCAGGGCTTCCAGAGGCCATCCTCCTCAACCCATCAAATAGTGATTCCACTTCACGATCGAACATCACCAAACCATCATTAGATTGGTCTCTATCCAAGCCTTCCAAGGCTTTAGAGCATTTGTTCTTAGAACCCTCCCCATTGGTTGAAGTTTTTTGTGGTTATAGGTGGAGCTTTATAACTTAGCTCATTGCAATATTTACAATGATCAACCTGTTGAGAAGCGAACCAACATGAAAACATAACAAACATAACATCATAATGACATGACACCCATACCGATTATTGGAGCTTTATAACATAGCTCATGGCGATATTTACATCCATATACATATGTACATATACCAAACATCACCAAAACATATACTAAGACATATACCAAAACACCATACCAAAATTGCTTTGCCTCAACCAGCAAACAAGGAAGGATACATAGCCTGCATCTGATCAGCCATCTCTCATGTAGCTTCATCGGGCCCAAAGTGCTTCCATTGCACCTTAACTTGCTCGATTGCTCAATCCTGGAGCATGAGCACCTTTTTCTGCTAAATACACTGAGGCTCCGACTAGAATTCTCCATCTGGTTCCACCTGCAATATAGACCATTCAATCACATGATCAACATCCTTAACATACTTATTAAGCAATGGCACATGGAAAACATCATGGACTTTCACTGTCGAAGGCAGTGCAAGTTGAGAAGCTACTAGCCCAATCTTCTCGATGATACTGAAGGGTCCACAAAACCGTGGTGCCAACTTGGCACATGATCTAATCCATAAGGAGCTCTTCTTTGGTTTGATGTGCAAGTACACATATTCCCTAACATGGAACTCCTTAAACAACTTGTTCTATGTTATGATCTGCATAACTCTTTTTCCTATCTTGTGTTGCCTTTATATTTTTCTTAATTACCTGCATTTCATGTTCCATGTCTGCCAACATGTCTGGTCCAATCAACACCCTGTTAAATGGATCACTCCAATTGACAGGAGTATTGCAACTCCGCCTATACAATGCCTCAAACAGAGTCATCCTCAAAGATTCTTCATAACCATTGTTGTATGCGAACTCTACCAGTGGAAGGTACTCTTCCCACTTTCGTTGTTGATACATCACATACATCCTCAACATGTCCTCTAATATCTAGTTGACCCTCTCTATCTGTCCATTTGTCTGTGGATAATAAGTTGTATTGAAGGCCAACTTTGTGCTTGTGCC
Organism: Pinus taeda; assembly: GCA_000404065.3. Lineage (NCBI taxonomy): Eukaryota > Viridiplantae > Streptophyta > Pinopsida > Pinales > Pinaceae > Pinus > Pinus taeda. The sequence goes on along the minus strand of APFE030964857.1, from coordinate 3,902 downwards.
CAAACCTGCAAATAAATCCTTCCAGAACTTGGAATCGAACTTTGCATCCCTCTCTGACACAGTCTTCTTCAGAACACCATGCAATCTGACCACATCTATGATGAATACTTGTGCTACATTGCTAGCTGAGAATGTAGACTACACTGGAATGAAATGTGCGACCTTTGTCAACTTGTCCTGTTAGCCTCACTCTCGTAATAAAACAATTATAATCCAAAATTATAGTTAAATAAATCAAATCTTGAGAATTAGGAGTTAGTTCCTCAAACTGGGGAGTTTAGTTCCTCAAACTAGGGAGTTTAGTTAGGATGAGAGATTCTCTCCAACTAAGTTATTCTAGATTAGTGTTTTGTTGAGAAAATATCTCAACCAAGTTTGTTCAAGATAGACGCACTATCTTGAGACAAACTTCCTCATGTATTTACATGTATCATAAACATTATTTTAATTATGATCATGAGAGGAATACAGTAAGGCTGAGGCCTTTTCCGCCATTTCTATATTCCTGGTCATTTTTATGTGTGTTAATTGTGTTTAGTATCCTTCATGTGGTATCAGAACAAGCAAGGTTCAGATCAGTTTATTTTCTTATTGCTTGAGGACTGGCTGGGATTCGGCATCATTGGGAAATTGCATGAGTAGCTGCGTGATTGGAAGAAGTGACCATCATGGGTTTATCGTAGGATAGGCGCTATAATTCAAACATGTCCAATGGTTGAAGTTCTACAATATAATGTTCATGTAAAGGGATGCACGAGTGAAATATCTCTGCTTGTACCATGATCAGTAAGTGACTAGTGCGTTAAAGAATATTTTTTTTGCGTTTTTTTGAGAAGTTTTGTTGTTCAGCACAAAAAAAATCTATTTGACTTTTCTCTAATCTGAGAGCCATGGGACGCTTAGTCTCTATAAAAGTCCATCAATTGTGTAGTGGAGAACCTGCATAGTCTCATGCCCATTCCTCGCCTACTCTTGGGAGATCTAAATTCGTGTCAATTCTAGTCTCTGCAAAGCCACCACTAATTATGTTCAAGACATTTTCTTAGATCATAAAAGAATTATGATGTCTATTTGTCGGTGGCGCTACTCGGGCATAAGTGTTGTAGAAAAACAAACTAAACTGAGTACCCATAGATGAAACTACCATCTTAGTGATGTATTAAATTGTTTCGTGTATTCAGATTATGCCCTGTTCTACGTGTATGTTTTTTTGCAAATTTTAGAATATATATGCTACAAGCCCATCTCATCTGTATAGTGACGCCATTGTTATACCACACGATAGACCCATGAACGTATCCACCATCTAAATGTTCATATGCTCATTATCTGGCCCGTTTTATCAATTTGTCTGTGTGTTCGGAGTCTGGCTTGATATGCTTGTGTGTGTGTTTTGCAAATGTCGTGAGTTGTTTTTGGTTGAAGCTTAAGATGTTCCATGCCGGTGTTCAAAGTTAGACCAGTGGGAATTGGTCTTAGATATCTTCACCCATTATGTAAAGAAGCACACCAATTTGTGTTGGAATATCATGCAGAGCCTTTGCTAATATTAAATAAGACTTCAACGTGTTCAATGTTTACATTTGAACCTGTTAGGTTCCTATACCAATAGGTTTCATCTTTCATGATTGACAGTGGAAGGGCTAAATATGTTCATCATTGCAGGCTGCAAAGGTTCCATATTTTGGGTACATGCTATAAAAAAATTAAAAAATGAAAAGAGGGTATGCCTTAAAAGAATAATCAAAAGGCAAGAAAATCAAGTGGTCAAGAGAAAAGTGAAAATGAACCCCAAACTAAAGACCAGGAAAGTGGCCAGTCAAAATGCGACTACTAGCTTTTGGGCAGTATCATGCTCTGCAAATACTGCTGCTAGTCATACTTGATGGATGGCCCAATAATCTAAACTGGACCATGCCATGGTTAAATTGCTTGCTGCAGAATAGAGAATGTTCCCT
>APFE030964852.1:0-16742 GCA_000404065.3 Pinus taeda | reverse complement strand
TCCCTTCAAAATATTTGGGAATCCCCCTGACGGATAAACCAATGCACAAAAAAATCTGGGAACCGATGCTCAACAAGATGCAAGACAAGATCACAAGATGGGCTTATAGAGCTTTGAACCTTGCTAGCAGATTGATTTTAACGAACGCAGTTCTTCAATCTATCCCTATTTTCTTTTTATTAGCCCTGCTACCTCCCAAAAGGGTCTTACAAAAATTTAGGAACATTCAGAGAGACTTTCTCTAGGGCAAGGAGGAAACCAAAAAGAAATGGGCCATTGTTTCATGGAATAAAATCTGCAAACCCAAAAGTCATGGAGGCCTAGGCTTAGATGATAAAGAGATTATAAGTAATGTTTTAGGAGCCAAAATATGGTGGATATGGATTAAAGAACCAGGGGCGCAATGGGCTAATACCTGGAAAGAGAAATATGCAAGCTCCTAGCAAACAAGTGATCTCATCAGAATGTCAGGGAACATAAAAGGCTCTCACATCTAGAATAAATCCTGGGAAAATAGAAGCCTGGTACAAAACAAGAGATTCTGGGAAATCAGTGTAGGAGATCATGCTCTCTTCTGGGAAGATAAATGGCAACAAGAACCGATGTTGTTAAGGGGGGAATTTTTGGGCATCAAGCAAGAAACTGATTTCCAAGGACTAATAAAAGTCTAGGATTTCTAGAATCTTCCTCAAGACACTGAGAAATGGAGAAGCTAGAGGAAAATAGAATGCAGAGCGTAGAACCCCATAAAAGCAAAAACAGAAGAAATCATGAACATATTGGAACAAATGAAGGCATTGGTTACAGATGGGAAATATCAGTTAAGATGGGGCCAAAACAAAGAAGGAATCTTTAATATTAAGGAAGCAAAAAGAATTTCTCTTAACCTAGATCCCTACATTTTGGTTAGGTCAAGGAAAAAACTTTGGAGTCACCAAGGATGGATGAAGATCAAACTGTTTATGTGGTTAGTTCATCAAAAGAAAATGCTAACTTGGGATAACATTCAGAAGAGGGGGGTGATGGGGCCTTCTAGATGCAAATTATGTGAGGCTCAAGAGGAGACTATGGAGCATATTCTCAATAGCTACACCTATACCTCCTAGTTGTGGGATTCTTTCAAAAACATTTTTCAGCAGACAAACAGAGACAAAGGTAGCATTATTAATACCCTAAACGAGTGGAGAAAAAACTTTGCAGAGAATGAGATCCTTAATTTGGCCTGGACCTTTACACCAGGCTTCATTATCTGGAATGCTTGGAAAGAAAGGAATAAAATAATTTTCAAGGATGAAAAAACTACCCCTCTTTGCCTGATGGAATTGATCTTAAAGTGAATAAAGGAGACTGTTTCCACCACTCTGCATAGTTATCCCTTGAATCCTCCCACGACACTTGAATTGAGAACTCTCAAGTAGCTAGGAATTCATGAGATCATCCTAAATGGTATGAGAAAAAAAGAAAGAATGTTGGAAAGGGAAAAGGAGTTCTCGCAACCTCCACCTAAAGGTTATCTAAAATGCAACATTGATGGGGATTCAAAAAGCAACCTAGGGATAGCAGGTTATGGAGGTGTGTTAAGAGATGAAGATGGTAAAGTAATTTTTACTTTCCATTGTCATTTATGCCAAGCTACCCAATAACATGGCTGAATTGATGGCTTTGGAACAATGTCTAGAGCTTCTTAAACTCAATCACAACTGAAATGTTCTCATCAAAGCAGACTCTGAGATTTCTATAAATGCAGTCAAGAAAATTAGCTATGGTACAATGCCTAAAAGAGTCTCAAAAGAGTGGAGACATACAAGTGTACCAAAGAATCCAAAAACATCTCCAATGTCTATGAATGGTTAGCTTCAATCATGTTCGGAGGAAGGCGAACAAACTTGCAGATCTACTAGCCAACCTAGGAGTGACTAATCCAGATTGCAGAATCAGAATTAAATGGTGGGAGATGCCTCCAAGTAGGCTAAAAGCTCTCTGCGATGCTCAAGCCGCAGAGGACAAAGAAATTTTTTATTATTGGGCATGAGGGGAAGGCCAAGATTAAAGCTCTTTATGCCTGTTCTTTCTCAATTCCGCAGTCGACTACTTGAATTAGGGCTTTCTCTGCATAGATGATAACTTCCTTAGGGGTAAGGGACCTTATCTCGTTTGTTCCTTGAGTAGCGACACAAGGTTTCTGTAGTTTTAGAGTGTTTCGGCAGCGAGCTTTATTGTCAGGTTCAGTAGATTGAAAGGCTAGTCTGTTCCCTCTATGATTTTCCCATGCTTTTTTTCTTTTGGCTCAGAAACTAGGAAAGCAGTGGTTTTGTTTTGATCGTAAGGCTCTTGTATGGTAAGTGGTTTTGGCTCATTGAGAGCGATTCCACTCAGCTCTTCACACGTGGTAGGGGGGTCTTAATACCATCCTTGATCGCACCTTAAAGACCTTGCATCTTAGCTCTCTAATATCTCTCCACATCGTCCTTTTTTGCTGGGGGAAATTGAAGGCCAAATCTCATCGGGCTAGTTGGTGGGGTTGCATGTTGTTCATTCTTTGTGAGTTTTTGACATAAGGTGACGCAGACTTTGACCCTGGGTCTCCTGGTTGATGTGGGGATAATGTGATCATTAGCTTGGCCTTGAGTTGGTTTAGTGGGTCACATCTTTGTTTGTTTGATCTCATTGTTCTGGTAGGCCCATAGATTTGCACGCATTTTGTACTTATTGTAACTATACTTTTGGGTTATTGAAATAGAATGAAAGTCTTTTGCTTCAGCAAAAAAAATAATCATGTATAAACATATCACATCAAGTTATCTCAAAACACAATCATAATAGATAAAAATCGTAAATCACATGTAACCATCATAAACCATAATCATAAATCACATGCATAATAAAACTAAATTAAAATACTGATACTTATCCTTTAATCAACCCCTAGCTTCTACCTTTGTCCATGTTCCATACGCACTCCAGATTGGTTGCCACACTTGAAAAACACCCAATGCCTTCTCCTTAACCATGTACACATACACATAGTGTGCATCGCACACATACAACCACACATGGCATATGCCATCATGTAATACATGCACCAGTACTTGACATAAAACATATACACCTATTGTTAGGCATAGAATATCCCCATTTTTCCATCACATAGTAACACTATTTCATAACCTAAATTCTGACATTTTAAACTCATTTCAAATCGTAATTCTACAACTTGTCGCCAATTCAAGTCTTACAGTTTGTGGTTAATTATCATTAGTTTTATTGAATTTTCAATGATTAGAGATGATTTTTCCATTATCTTCTAATCATGGTTTTTCTAAGTTCATTTGTCACAGGGTTCTATTGCCAAAATTCCACAGAAGTCAATTAAATTAGCTGCTACAGGTTAAGTACTAAATGCATAATTATTGTAGGTGAAAAATCCAAGTTTGTGATCAAATGGAGAATAATATTGAGATTCTAACATGCAGGTTTTGTTTAGAATACCCTCGTTCAGGTAACCCAAAAACGATTTGTCAAAATTCATTACCATAAAGGAGTTATGATCATGGGAATATTAAGTACAGAAAGAGTGAAGAATTCAAGATTTGACTATCTTTGGGTCAACCACATGGAGGACCACGATTTGAATGAATATCTTTATGCTAAAAAAGGAGATCGGTTTCATCAATCATAATGGGACCCAACTCATCTTATTTTAGGATCCATCTCAAGATCATTCATGGATATTTCGTGCAACCCAATTTCGTTTTGATATTATCTATTTACTTTTTGTGGTTAAGCAATTAGATCTAGTTCCCATCGATTGAACCTTTTTAAGGCCTGATGTGTTCTATACTGGGGAAGGAACAATGATACGAAGCAGGGAAAGACTATTGTAATAATTTTCATGGATATTTTCCTCAGAAGACCAACAAGGGTGTATGCATAATATGAATTTACATTTTGGACCTTAACATAATTTCAATTCAGAAATACGTTTTCAGTGAGTATTATGGTTTCATTCAGTTTTTAACAACATTGAATTAACTTAAACATTCTCTAAGAGTGGCAAGGGACCACCACCACCTGGAGACAAGTTACATAACTAATTTAGATCATAGGAATTATATTTAAATTGTGAATTTTATTGAAAGAATTATTGTGTAAAATTTATAATCATTTCTATACTCAAAGCTTTGTTTTGAAAATCTGAGTCAAACATCATAAATATCATTCTTCAAATGTTCAAGATTGGTAAGAGTTATACTGGGTCATGATGCTCAAGATGTGAATGATTTCTTTCAGAAGTGTAGACTGTTCAAAAGTATTCTTGGCTTGGAAGTAGCATAAGAGTTAATTTCCATGTTATAAGGTGAGAATGATATAGATTTATACTTCGTTCATTTTTTGAAATCTATAATGTTTTGTTGTCATGAGGAAGGCTTAAGAATTGGAAACTCAATGCAATTTAATTTGATTGGTTCTAGAGTTAGTTCATTTGAGAACAAGGTTGAATGGAGTTAGAGGTTTCCTGAAAGTTTGTTTATTATAGTTTTGACTTAGAAGAGGACTTAGATTTTTGAATTAAATATAATGATGTTGTTAGTGAAGGAAAACGAGTACGAGTTGTGTGTAGTTCTTTCAGGATGAGTTTGATTTTATGGTAGATGCATGAGTTTAGTGTGAGTCTAATTTAGTTTCTATTTAATTCTATGTTTTCATTACGTCTTTCACAATTCTAAAAGGTTGAGCCTTTCGAGTGTTTTTGTTTATTCGAATTCAGGGTTTCTTATTGCAGATTTATGAGTGGTGAATTACAATTATTTGTGATAAGTTTATTTCAGATCAATTATTAGAATATTTTTCATAGTTCCTCTTTTGTTTACATCATAAGTCACAAATTCTGAATTGATATCATAGTTTAGTTTCTATAGTAGTTGAATTATTTAAGAATGGTGTTCTTCTACAGTTGTGATTGGTGTGATATGAACTGTAAGTTCTGAAGAAGTGTGCATACATTTGTTTATTTTATTTACCATTAAGTGATCTTTCAATTAGATAGGTTATTATCCAAATAGAGTAGTGATTAAGGTTTGGATTTAGTTTGATAAGCCTCTTTGCTTCAATTTTTGTGATTGGAAATAGTTTGAACAATTATGTACTAGAAACAGTGATTTTGTAATTAAACAGTAAATTGATTTTCTCACTCTAGTATAGGTTAGATGTTCTCATCCTATGTTACCTTTGCTTGTGCTTTCAAGATTACGAGTCCCAAATTGATGATTTAATTTTGGAATTATAACACATATAATTTCCCCAACATTTTTGGCATCGTTGTAGCAGAGGTGCTCAAGGGATTAGAGCATAGTTTCTTTCCAAGTTTTTTGTGTGATCTTATTTGTAGGGAAATTAGAGGGTGGAGAAGATGGTAAGATGTGAGTGAAGAGCCACACATCCACTTTGGTATGGGGTTTATCGAAAATTTGGTTGTCCAAGTAAGAAATGACTTCAAGTTTGGTGAGTTTTATTGCAGTTAGTCTTAGTTCATTTAGATTAAAATTCAAGCTCTTTACTGATAAAAAAAAAATTGGGCTATTGTAAGAACCCCTTTGTACTGATCCATGTTGTGAGATAGGGATCATAAACCATCATGAGAAATTCAAGAATGATTGAGATCTTGAAGAATGCCCCTCAAAGCACTTTCTCAAATCCTAGCAGTAGATGGGGTATATACCTCTCAGGAAGAGTTCATCCTAACCACATTCAAGAAATTATCTATCTCTCCATAGCCATAAAAATATTTGGAACTCTCCCTTGATTGAACTTTCCTATCTACTAAGGAGATCTAGAAATCATGTACCAAACCCAATGGGGAGCATTTTGCCGAACCTGAGATCAAGGAACTTTCACCATGTCCATTAGCAAGCATTGTATGCATTCTAGAGGCCAATTATCCAAATTTGTTTTGCATGACCAGGGAGGACTTTCAGAGTGGTTAAAATGAAGAAATGGGTCAATACCACCAGGATTAGATCTAACATTCTAAATTTTATATGTTAAATCTGAGCATGAATATATCCTCGTACGTGATCTGCGCATCGCTTTATTGGAAGTTCTCTTTCACTTAAAGGAGAACATATTTTCTAAAATATAGTAGGAAATTTAGTATTCTAAATAAATAAATGAAAATAGTAAAGAGAAAAATAATTCCTTTTTTGAAAACCAATTTGTCTGGCATAACTAGGCAGGGAGTTTTCTTGAAAACCAGATAACTGGTGGGAAAGTTTGCCAATAAAGTTTGTAAATTTGTATGATTTCTTCAAATCATGTATCTTTCAATTCATTATGTTTGTACTCAATTTGGTTGGTGTGGGATCGCTTAAGGCCCACCTACCAACAATCCTTGTCCCGTCAACATCATCACATTATATGGGATCAAGGTTAGGATTATATAAGGTTATTAGGAGCTTGCATGCCTTAATGGTAGGTATCCTTGTCATCTACTAAGGAAATATATCAATGTTTCTTGGTGGATGAATACAACAGTCCATTCAACTTCAAAAAATCCATTCATGGCTAGTATAATGTACCTAATTTCTTGATTCCCATTGGCATTAAAGGCAGGATATCTCGCATTAGTTAACGACATCCTCAATGATCAGTAATCCAATGATTCTTGATTATGTTCGACATCGAAATCATTTATTCACATATGCAAGATTTCACATGGGTGTGTAATGATTGAAGACTATATGGTTTTGAGATCTCAACATAGGTTTGCACCAGTTTGGATCTTTGCATCAACATTCCCATTGTCATTTGTAGCAGCAATCACTTTTCCTCAGTTGTTTGGGGACATAAAACTCCTTAGGAACTGGGGGAAGAAGGTGACCTTCAGTTCATCCTGCAACCATTTTTTTCATCCTTCATCCTTCTTCAACAAGTTAGATCAGTAGTCACATTAGCTTCATCCATCTTATCCTCGACTTTATCTTGCAACACCAAGCACATCAATGACAAAGGTAAAACTTGAGGTAAATTTGGCTTAAGATTCTCTAATTCATTAGAAGGTTGAACAAAATTAATGATTCACCAATTCTCATTCCATGTATTTTATCTTTCATAATATTTCTATTTTCCTTCCATTCATTATGCATATACTCTAATTACAACACCATGTTAAAATAGAATCCTTATGGTGTATTAATAAAAATAGTCTCTCTAGTGTCTTATCCTCCCATGATAACAAGTATTCTATTTGGAGGATGAAGTAATTACTACCATGAAATGATAAAGGAAGCCACCTAAAAATAGTGGCCTTGCAATGACAGAGTATGCAAGCACCCATCCACATACTTACCATCCCCATCACCACCTCATTTCATCCCTCATCTCTTCCTCATCAATCTCTTTCTTGTCATGAATTTTCATTTCTCAGTAAATTAGTATGATATGTTAAATTCAAGTAGTGTTGCCAAAAAAGAACCAGCCCCTTCAAATACTCAATTAGCGTTTCTCCACAAACAACCAACACTTCTCAATATTCAAGAAATGTTGTCCAAAGAACCAATATCTACAAAACAATTTCAAGAATTTTTCAAATGAGAAAGGGATTTATTTGTATGAGGAAATGAAAATCCACAGGCATGGGGGGATGTTAGGCCTCGAATATGTCCATTTTTCCATCTCATAGTACCACTATTTCATAACCTAAATTCTGACATTTTTTACTCATTTCATATAGTAATTCCACAAATTGCCGCAAATTCATGTCTTACACTTTGTGGTTAATTATCATTACTTTTCTTGAATTTTTAATGATTAGAGATGATTTTTCCATGATTTTCTAATGATGGTTTTGCTAAGTTCATTTTTCACAAGATTCTATTGTCAAAATTCATCACAAGTCAATTAAACTAGTTGCTACAGGTTAAGTACGGAATGCAAATTTTCTATAGGTGAAAATATAAAAATTTTGATTAACTGGAGAAGAATATTCAGATTCAAACACACGGGTTTTGTTCAAAGTATGCTAATTCAGGTAACCCAGAAACTGTTTGTCAAAATTCATTACCATGGAGGAGTTATGATAAGGGGAATCATAAGTAGAGAAACAATGCTGAATTCGGGATTTGACTATTTTCAGGTCAGCCACATGGAGGACCACGATTGCTAAAAAACGAGATAAGTTTCATCAATCATAACATTACCCAACTCAACTTAGTTGAGGATCCATCTGAAGATCATTTATAGACATTTTGTACAACCCAATTTAGTTTTTATATTATCTATTTACTTTTTATGGTTAAGCAGTTCGATCTATCTCCCATCAGTTAAACCTTTCTAAGGCCTCATGCATTTTGTACTGGGGGAGAAATAAAGATAGGAAGCAGGGAAAGTTTGGTGTAATATATCTTGTGGAGCTTTTCCTCAAAAGACCAACAAGGATTTATGTGTCATATGACTTTACATTTTGAACCTTAATATAATTTCGATTCAACAAACAATTTTCTGTGAGTATTATGGTTTCATTTAGTCTTTTACAACATTGAATTAACTTAGACTTGCTCTAGAAGTGGCAAGGGACCACCACCACCTGGAGACAAGTTCCATATATCATTTAGATCATAGAACTTATATTTAAACTATGAATTTTATTGAAATAATTATTGTGTAAAATCCAGAATCGTTTCTATACTCAAAACTATGTTTTGCAAATATGAGTCAAACATCATAGATGTTCAAGACTGATAAGAGTTATAATGGGTCATGATTCTCAAGATATGAAAGATTTCTTTTAGAAGTGCAGACTGTTGAAAAGTATTCTTAACCTAGAAGTGACACAAGACTTAATTTCCATGTTATAAGCCGAGAATGAAATAGATTTATACTTTGTTATTTTTTTGAAATATATAATGTTATGTTCCTCTCAGGAATGCTTAAGAATTCAAAATTAAATGTAATTTAATTTGATTGGTTCAAGAGTTAGTTTTTTTTAGAACAAGGTTGAATTGAATTAGAGGTCTCCTGAAAGTTTGATTATTATAATTCTCACTTAGAACATGACTTAGATTTTGGAATTAAATATATGATGTTGTCAGTGAAGGAAATTGAGTGTGAGTAGTGTGTAGTTATTTTGGGACGATTTCAATTTTATGGTAGATGCATGAGTTTATTGTGATTCTGATTCGATTTCTCTTTATTTTTTTGTTGAAATTACGATTTTCACAATTCTAAAAGATTGAGCCTTTCGAGTGATTTTATTTATTCGAATTAAGGGTTTCTTATTGCAGATTTCTAAGTGGTGAATTGTAGTTATTTGTGATAAGTTTCTTTTAGATAAATGATTAGAATCTTTTTCATAATTCCTCTTTTGTTTACATCAGAATTCACAAAGTCTGAATTGATATCATAGTTTAGTTTCTATAGTAGTTGAGTTATTTAAGATTGGTGTTATTTGACAACAATGACTGGCATTCTTTTACAATAGTGATTGGTTTGATATGAACTGTAAGTTCTAAAGAAGTATGGGTAAGTTTGTTTGTTTTCTTTACCATTAAGTGAGCTTTGAATTAGCCAGGTTATGATCCAAATAAAGTAGTGATTAAGGTTTGGATTTTGTTTGATTAAACTTCTTTGCTTTAGTTTGTGTGATTGGAAATAGTTTGAAAAATTATGTACTAGAAATAGTGATTGTGTACTTAAACAATAAATTGATTTTCTCACTCTAGTTTAGGTTAGATTCTTTGATCTTGTGTTACCTGTGCTTGTGCCTCAAAGCTTACAAGTCCTAGATTGATGATTTAATGTTTGAATTATAACACATATAGTTTCCCCAACACCTACACCCAGTGTACAACACAACAGAATACATACACCCACATCTGGTGTACATCACCACACAATACATATGCCTACATCCAGTGTACAACACAATACATATATATACATAGAGTACAACATAACGAATACACATGCCACGATACCCCAACTACACAATGCACATACATAATAGTGGATGCCCTCAACACAACATATATGACATGCACACAATACCATACAAACACCAGTATCATATGTACAACATGTCACATTACCACCTGTATGCCACACCACCTGCATAATATGTGCACAACATCACATGAACACGACACCACCTACACAAAGTGTACATGGCACCACATGTAAGCTACACCACCTATACAACGTGTACAAAATACGACATGCACGACATGTACATGACACCACATGTACAAAACATCACATGCACGTCATGTACACAGTACCACATGCACACAATACCACATGCATAATATGTACACGGCACTACATGCTCATAGCACCACTAGTATAATCATACACACAACACCATGATATGTAAATAGCACCATATGTACAACATTCACACAACACCATATGTACATAGGACTCCATAGACAACATGTACATAGCACCCTATGTAAACAACACTACATATCCAACATTTGCACAAGACTATCTATACCACCTTGTACATAACATTGTATAAAAAACATGTAGACACACTATATATAAACAACACCGCATGCGCATATCATCACAGATGCAACATGTACAACATATACAACATATGTGCCACAGTAGTACCACACATCCAAAACCACACTGTCCCTACCAAGCAACCTTACTTCTAGTGTCTTATCCATGCTTCTCCCAACATGCCAAAGATCACACTACTTTAATTTTGCGAATGCATCCCTCGATATATCATGTCCATAAGAGATATAATAATACAAGCATACAATATAAATTCCTATCCACATGATACTAACCTGATCTATTTGTCATGACTACTCTTCCCACTTGAATCCTCATAAACCATGAACCCCTTCATGCCATTCACCTGAATACATAATCATTCCTCCACAAGAATGATCCCTGGTTACCCTGTTAGATAATGAAATACGTACATACCTATATATACATAAAACTATTAGCATTAAACGATCTTGATCCATGATGACCCTACACTACTACATGTGGGGGGGTTTTAAGACAATATTTGAGTTAATTGCCTTAACTTAAGACAAAAAGAATCTTGTGTATTGTCTTAAATATTGTTTTTAAGTGGGTGTCTCAAAATATAATGTCTCAAAAATTTGTCTCTATAAAGGCAATATAGAACACATATTATTATTGTCTCTATAAAGACAAGAATTATTGTCTATTAAGAGACAATTTCATTTGTCTCTCTAGAGACAATTTCATTTTTGTCTCTTTAGAGACAATTACATTTTTGTCTTTTTAGAGACAATAGCTGAGATTAAAAACATATTCTCTATAGAGACTATATGTCCATAATTAAAACTAGCAATTGTCGGAAAAGGTACAAAGAGAGGCCAATAGGATTATTGAATTGGAATTGTTGAATTTTTCTAGAAGAGATGTTGAGCTGCTTTCTAATTGTTTTTTATTATGGTAAAATTATATTGATAATTCATTGGTTTTACTTTCAAAAGCTTGAAGGAATTTGAAGAGTAGGTATAGAATTGTTGTGTGGGATTTGATCCCAAAATCATTGATTTGTAAATACATACTCAATGAAATGTTAATTGGTTGAAACCCTGCACAAATGTTTGATATAAGCAAATAAGCCAAAAGTTTGAAAGGCATAATTGGTTTGTGGAAAACCTTGTTTTCTTGGACTGGATCATTGTGCAATTACTTTTCTTTAGATGTTTTGTTTATATCTATATTACAATGAACACATTGAATGTCTTATTTCATTTTAGAGTAAGATAATAAAAAATATATATTATTATTACTAACTCTCATATGAACGCGGCATAAAAATAATAACAATAATTCATAAATTCAAGAATATTTTAATATTTCAAAACATATAATTAAATTCAAATAAAACATAAGAAAATATTATCTTAAATGATTTATTTTTCACTATTAATTAATCAACTCTATTAAGTTGTCACATTATATGGTATTCTGTATCCATCCCATTGCTCAACTGTATTACAATTAGCTACTTTGATATTATGCTGCACCAAACAATATTATACTCTCATGATATCAATCCTTTCAGTGTGAAGACATCCTTTCATTGCTACGGTTATCCTGAAACACTTTCTAATTCCATGGAAAGAAATGTAGTAGAAAATGAAACCAGAAAATTTATTAACCATGAGAAAATCCTTATGCATCAATTTGAATACAATTTTAAAATTGTATTATTATCATAAAATTATTCTATCGATTAAACTTACTAATTTATAAGCTACGCACGAATTTATCGTAAAAGACTTCATTAGAACATATGTTTGAATCCTTGAACGCAATAAAGCTTACGATGCAGAAATTATATGCCAATTAGAATTTTACCACGATCTAGGCATCATGTATATTGAAATTTCATAGAAATAAATCAATGGCATCGATATAAAAGTATTCAAATACTAGAAATTCAATCATACTAAAATGAAAATTACTACAAAACACTTCAATTCATAAACTCTCTTCATATGAATAAACAATTCTGTCGAATTACTTATTATTAATTAAAAAAACCTTATATCAACCTTCATCCCTTGTAAATCTGCTATCCATTTGTAAAAACTGTTACTAACTTATCGTATTACTAACTTACTCCAAAACAGTTGATATATCAAAGGAATATGTAATGACCATGGGGTTTACTTTTCCCTTCACTCATTGATTTCATCGGAGACTTTTGGTATTGGAGGATGACCATTATGGCTCGGAGAGGGCGCAAAGGGAGCTACAACAGCCTTTAGCAGGCGTACTGAATATCCTACTTCATCAACTACCTCTATTACAATAGATGTGGTCTTTCGAACTTCAACTATCACCATTAACATTAAAATCCAAGCTGCTACCATTACTGTTTTATTACCCATCGCTCCTCTCCTCTCCTCAACGTTGCTGCTACTGCTTGATATGATTAAGCCTTCTTTATGCAATTCGAATATGCTTTACTTGGTGCAGATCATACATCCATCTATTTAATTAAAACGTTTCTCTTTTCTTTACTCGTTTACAACTGAAAAGAAAGAGAGGCCTATCGGCCTAAAAATCTTAAAAAAAAAAAGTAAATAAAATCATTTTGAATGTTCTTTCAAAGTAGTTTCACATTCAAAGTTCCCAAATAGTGATTTTAATTACCTTAAATCTTTTTTGTTTATGGATACCAACATAATAAAAAATAAATAAATCCATTATTTTTAATAGCAAAGTAATTTTAAATCTAAATGAAAAAACAATTCTGGAAAGCAACATTGAAAATAATAAGGCAACATACTTATATTTTCTGAAAATCCATTCACGTCATTTGAACATGCAGGATCCTCAGTTGGAACTTCATTTGAAGACATTATGAGTCAAAAAAGAAATTTTCTAGATTTCTCCATCCTACAAGAGGGTTTACTCTCTAACATAAAAATTCAAAGCTTCAATCACATTAAATGGTGGAAATTAAATTCATATCTAGTTGTTAAACCACAATTTAAATACCTTTGTACAATTGGAATTGGCTTCCTTGATAAAAAAGAATTGTAATAATGTATATGAATTTGAATTTACAATTGATTGGAAATTTTGTGTTCATGAAGGTTTTACAAAAGATGAAAAATTGACGCAATTCTTGGCAACATGATATAGGCCAATTCTCAATCTATTGGTTGCCTACATAATTATCTTCTCCACTATTGGCTTTCATAATTCGAGTTGGCTCCATCTCTTGTTGCAGCCCAAGAATTGTTGCAATTGGTATCCAAATTGGTGGTGATATAGTTCCCGAGGAAGATTCATATCCAATGAATCTAATTCAGGTAATCAACTATTATGATCAACTTCATAACAAGCTGAAGTTGCAGAAAAGTCTCTATCACTAGATTCTTTCTGGGCAGTCAATCATTTCTTGGAGGCACACCAAACCACCCATCCTTCTTCCTGTTAAGAATAAAATAATAAATTCCTGTAAGGCAAGTTTTATACCATTGCTCAACCATTTCAAGAGAGCTACTTATTGAAATAAAATAAAATAAATGTAGTGCATACCTGATATAGAAATGTGTGCACGCTTAGTATTTCTTCGTTATCACTTGCCTTGCCATGCCTTGCCTGATTCCCCGGAGCACCTGCAAATGCAATAGTAGAGTCATTTTATTTTTTTATAATAAAAACCCCTACCATCTTTATAATAATTAATAATTGAAATAAAAATAAAATTCTGCAAACTTATTAAACTCTCAATATAAAAAATGGTTCAAAAACAAAATCAATATACTTTTTAATATGAACATAAATTTTAATGATGATACCATCTCTATTTTTGGTTGTTAGCTTTGTTTGTTCCCAATAAAAGCCCAAAAATCTCGTGAATACTAGTGAAAATACTAGGTAAGTTTCAAACCCTTTTAAAATGAAAGTACATCACCTATTTTTCTCTACAGTGGGATGGGAAGTATTTGACAGCTCTTATTAGAAGAGTGAACAAAATATCTGACTAAAACTTGCAGAACATCAATCAACATTAATACTCAACAATCATATGGGGTTTTCCTTAAATGAGGAGATAGGGGACAGAGAAGTGAAGTCTTCCACCTAGCCAATTGACATGAGATCAAGTGGTGATTGAACTGGAAAACATCAAACAGAGAAGATGCAAGTTGGTTCAAAACATAATAAATGTCCTTCTTCCCAAGGAACTGCTCAACTGGATGGCACTTTGGCTATTGCAGTAAATCACAGATGGAACTCTCCCACAAATGCCATTACTTATTACAATACTGAGTTGGGAAGCATAAGAAAATGAGTTCAATGAAGAGAGGTTGAGAATAATGAATCTTCATTCAAAAGGGTTGGTGGTTTGCATTCCCCTGGAGTGTTGGTAGTGTGGAGTATCACCAATCTGGTCTAATAGCAATTGCCGCAAAAGGTGCAAAGACAGGCAGATAGATTTTTTAAATTGTTAAAATAATATGAGGAATGCATTTGTAAATCTGTATGCCATATATATTGACAAATTTAAATTTTAGTGGTGTATAACTATTCAATCTTATGTGGTGTGGTCTTATGCATACAAGTGATGTCTTCAAGATGGTTGCCCTAGGGTAACTAGTTTAGCATTCTACATGCCTCTTTTGAATACAAATGAAATATAATATAAATATACACATAAATATAAATAGATGCTCATGTGACACTCTACTTATGAGGTTTTTTTGTAAATGACACTCCCACTCTGCTACGCGTTCTCACAACTTATGCTGAAAGAAATTCAATAGAAGAGTGAATTAGAGATATATAATAAGATCTATACCTTCAAGTGAAATAAACGATATGGGTATGTTGAAGGATAAATCCTTTAACCACATTAACTGAAGCTGACTATTCACTTTCCAAGGCAGACAATATGTCAACTTGGCAATTACCTGCATTATAACTTAATATTAAATATTATTCTTATTTTTTCTATTAATATGAATGCTTCTAATATTTAATATATTGTTAAGTAGATTACCCATCGAATAATTAGTGAAGTATCTAATATTGGATGAGAGAGTTGTAAGGTTGAAATTTTGGCTACCATGAGTTAAATTTGGTGTTTGTATCATGTCAATGAAAAATTAGATTTCACAACTCTCCAGGAATCAATCAAAATAATTTACACATACCAATCAAAGGAATTCAATAGATGATTAAAATAGTGGTTGGGAGGAGTTCATTGTTAGAAACATCCAAGGGTTTCCATACTAGAGAAACAAGGGCATGTGTTTGATTTATGGGCTAACGTTTGAAAATTTTCTACGAGAAGAGGAGTTGGTGGGAGTCCTTATGGCAAGGGCTTGCACATCTTCCTTTATTTCTTAAAGTAGGCTTGAAATAAGTGATTATAGATATATGATACATATAATATGAAAACCACTCACAACACAACAATATTGAACATTTGCATGAGACAAAACTTGATTTATTTTCAATATATTTTTGCTTTAAAAAGGGCAATATATGCTACCATGATGCAATACAACGATTCACCAACATTGGGCACCAAACAAATGAATTGAACCATGGATGTTATATACAATGACAATCATCCATGATAAACTATGATTATTAGCCACTCTGACAACCCTCATTTATGGTCACTCATTGAACATGCTCATGAAATATGAGATCACTAGACATGGTTAACATGCTTTGGTTAACACAATCTAGTATGGTGTAAGGGTCTTGCCTACAATGTCAGCTTTCTAACACCCTTTACAACAACATTGCTTCAGGAAAGGCATTTGACATTGCTTCATAATTTTGCCTTTGTATATGAGAAAGAAAATAAATGTTACTTCTCCCTTATCCAATATAATTCTCTTAATTACAAATTGAACAATGTATCATGACATTGTCTTTCTCTCTTTGTGTGAACTTCCTCAATTAGCATCTAGATACCTTGTGAGATAAAACTCAATGTATGTATTGTATTTGGCATTGTGTCAATTATTCATTTTTATGTCTTAATATTGTGTTAATGGTCTTCCAATGCATGGTCCATATTGAATTAAAATTTTGACATGGAAAATCCCAATTTTTCAATTTTGGAAATCAAAGGCACAGTGTAGGGACAACATGTATCCATCTCGGTGGACAGTGGGGCAACCCAAAATTTTATTAATGCACAGTTGGTGGAGTGTACAGGCATTCATAGATTGATATATATCCTGAACAACGTGGGCGAGAGAGGA
>APFE030964846.1:4065-25550 GCA_000404065.3 Pinus taeda | reverse complement strand
ATATATATATATATTTTATATTTTTTTGCATTTAAACTCAAAACAAACATCCCAAATACCAAATTAATTGTAGAAGACATGAAAAAATGCATATTTTTGCATAAATCAAGATGGATATGGCATCCATGATTCTATTGTAGTTATTAGTATGTACAACAATCATCTATATTCTAGCTATTACAAACATACATCAAATTTTTAAACATATTATAAAACATAAAACATTCAAGCATATTATAAAACATAAAACATAGAGCATATTACGATTTATCTAGCAAGTGAGCAACTGTCAACATTTGTCATGTCCAAAATTCAAATAATAATGTTTACAAAATATGTCACTTGGTCACCGCCAAGACAAAAAAGGTTCAAAATTCAAATTCACAAGTCTACAAATCTAATGAGTAATCTATGACAAAAAGTAGTAGATTGTGAATATATCTACTAATCTCTCCTCCTTCCACCACAAAGAGAATGTGGCGGCGGGCCTCCACGTGGCGGCGAGCCTCCACGTGGTGGCAATGAAGAAGATGGTGCCTGTGGAAGTTGTGGCACTGAAACTGATGAAGAAGAACCCCCTACTGTTGGTGTTGAACCATGGAACCTAGGAACCAAGGGACCAGATGGGGGTAGGGGTGGCATATTATCAACACGATCATCATCATCCTAGAATCGTTCCAAAAATTCATGCAAAAAAAAAACACTAGTTAACAAAAAAATTAAAAACATGAATTAGAGAAATGCTTTATAAGGAAAAATTGGAAAATTCATACCACAATGGACATACCTGGATAAGAGCATCCTCTAATTGCTCTAATCGCAAAACTTCATCCTCCAAATTGGGCTCCTCTGGATTCTTGTCCCAAATCAACAAGTCTTTATTAGAATTTGCATCTTCACAGTAATGGGACAGCAATCGCAAGTTGTAATGAACATAAACCAAGCTCTCTGCCCGGTCTAAACTCAACGTGTTCCTTTTAACACTGTGGATGAAAGAATAAGAGCTCCAACACCTCTCTGCAGAAGAAGTGTTTACCACCTGTGATAGCACCCACAATTCCAAAGCCTGTAGAAGTGGAGTACCCCCTCCATGCATGTTCCACCACTCAAGAGAAGAAAACGTCTCTCAATCTTTAATTACATGAATGCTCCCAAATGGACCAGTGTTAAGTGTATAGTTGCGCACCTGTCTCTGTACTAATGTAGTGTCATCCTCATCAGGGATTAATTTACTCAATGCAGCCATATATTTTTTGTGAACCTCCTTATCTTGGTGTGGTTTTCTCCTGCTTCCCCCCCAGGTGCTGGTGTTGAAAGCCATGATGGATGATAGTATTTAGATGTCAAAACATATGCTAATGCATGCAATGGAACATTTAGCATTTCCCATCAGTTTTCCACCTCTGCACGAATATAATTGTACAAGGTGCTATCTCTAGGTTCAACAATGTCTTTAATCTGCCCCAACATTCTATCCATTTGCTCATACACCTCCCCAATTACTGGTCGATCTGAATCTACAAACTTGATCATGTAATAAATTGGTTTGGTGAATTGCAAAACATATTTAACCTGTGCCCAAAAGTAACTGTCAAGAACAGTGTCCTTGACTGCATTAGCACCATCTATGTTAGTGTTAATTTCATCCCATGAATCAGCACACACCAGATTAGTTAAATCTTGTCTCACCTTCACTAGCCGCCTAAAGGTGAGGTAATAACTAGAAAATCTTGTCTTTGCAATTTTAAGCAGCTGCAACTTGGAGTAAGTTCCATAGAAGTAGTTTACCCTTGTATGCCCTGTGATGAATTTAATGAGCTGCTTCCCTCTCCTGTAAAGCTTAGTAATCCACCCACATTCTGTGTGCTTCACAATATCATGCATCAAAAGGTTCAATGTGTGAACCATGCACCCAGACCAAAAGATGTGTGGATAAGTACGCTCAATAATTTTTTTTGCTGCCTGACAATTTTCTGCATTATATGGGATTACTTGAACCACATTATTCAGACCAACATCTTTGATTGATTTCAATAGGAGATCTGCAATGTTTTGTGTAGATGCAGTGATGGAGGAGGAGTCATGACATGTAATAAATATTGCACCACTAGAAGAAACACCAAGAACATTTATCAAATGTTGGTTTCTAATATTTGTCCACCCATCTGATACAATGGATACTCCAGAATCTACCCACTCATTTGTAAAACGTGTCAAAGCTCTTTGAACCTTAGCTTTTTCTCTTTCTAATAACACTGTTCCATATTTCTCATAGTTGGGGGCCTTGTATCCTTTTGGGGCTTCATTGATGGCCTTTACCATTTCATGCCAATAGGGAGAGCAAAGCACATTGAATGGTACACCGCAAGCACAAAGAAAATGGACTATCTTTCCATCCACATCATCCCTCTCAGCAACATTAAGGAAATCCCCTATTGTTCTTCTACCTCCAGAGCTTGCAGAAGTACCATGAGGAGATGAGCAGCTACCAAATTTATAGGTTGCACTTGATTCAGAATGAGTTTTTTGTTTCTTGTATTTTTGTTGCGCAACCATATCTATTTGGATGTATTTTCTTCTTTATTCAGTTGAAATGTTTGGGAAAATTTGTACCCCCACAGGACCCTTTTTCATCACTTTCCAGCACCCCACAAAGATGCCTCCTTAGACGGGTATATGAACCACAATATGGTTTTCCTCCATGACAACCATGAGGGCACACAAATTTTTAAGATCCACCACCCTTTCCCCCATCAAGTTTGGTCACATAGTTCCACAAGGGTGTTGATTTAGCTTTCCCATCTTGTGTTTGAGTGTCCCCTTTAGGTTCATCCACTTCCTCTTCAAACCCTTCCTCCTCATCATACATTGGGTCACTCATATTGGGACCACTGTCCTCTTGTGTTTCTTCCCTTCTATTCATATTCCCCTTTGCCATCATTAAAACCAAGAGTGGAATGATACATAGAAGCCAAAAGAACACCATCTTGGAATATGGATATAGGTGGTGGACAACCTGTATGTAAAGGAGCAAGTAGAAAAAATGGGAAAGAGTAGGAGAGGGAGGAGAAAAATACAAAAAAATTGTCAAAAAAATAAGGGAGTTTGGGGTTTGAACTTACCTCTTTAGCTCTTGTAGATGAAGTCCTCCAAGTTCTTGCTCCAAGCTCCTCCTCCTTCTCCTAGCTCCTCCTTCACTCCTCCAAGCTCTCCTCTCTTCTCCTCTTCTTTCCTCTCTTCTCTTCTCCTCTCCTCTCTTCTCTTCTCCAACTCTCATAAACTCAAAGTGAGAAAATGAGGAATGAATGGGGGGTTTATTCTTTTCATTCCTCACCTTAACCTCACTCTAACATCACCCTAACCCACCCCCTTTATGTTAAGTTAACATAAATTAAAAAAAAATGAAAAAAATAAAAATGTTTTTTGCCTTGCGCGCAGCCTCTTTCCCGAAGTGTACGGGAAGCGTACGCTTCCTTCTCCAAAGCGCCATGCTTCTGAGGCCTGAAGTGCCATACGAAGTGCACTTCAGAGGCCTGGAAGTGGCGCTTCCAAATTTCCAAGACGCGACAAAAAATGCCGAAGCGGCGCTTCCGAATTCGGAAGCGCTGCTTTTGGCCAAGCTTCCTAGGCGCTTCCATATGAGATGCGCTTCGGGGCTTGGAATCGGGGGGGGCGCGCTTCGTGCAACGTTGGCCTGGAAGTCTTCCTTGAGAATTCTATAGGAAAGAGAAGTTTTGGGATTTCCCCTATGGAGGGGTTTTTCCTTGGCAAAGAGCCTAATTTCGTGGTGTTTGTGTTTGCATTGTGATCTTCTTTTTTGGCATTGTCTTGATGATGATAAACACATAATAATAATGATGATGATCTAAATTAATATCACAAGAAATGTCAATGTAATAAGAGAAAACAAGTAAAAAAAATCCTAATTCTTGTTGCCTTAGTTTTCTCAACATGTTATTAGAGAAACATTCACCTATGTAAGAAGGGCGAATTGAAGATCACGAAGAAGCTACAAAAATAGCAAAGAAGTGCATCCTCCAAGAGCGAAGTCATAAGTGGCTTGGACCAAATTTTGGGCACAAAATTCTCAAGTTTTGATCTAAAGATAGTGAAGATGTTACATTGAACTATATCTCTGTCCTAAGGATTCATAATAATCTCTCTCAAGACATTGAAAGGAACCAAACTCATTCCAAAGATAAGCAAAGTTTTGAACTACAATATTATCCCTTCACCAAGTGATTAAACGTCTGAATTGTGTGCATAAAATAGTGATTTTTGGAGGGATATGTTGTCACTCAGATTGTACAATCACAGTGCGATAATGATTTAGGGCGGGGGCTATCACTCTGATCCCTGCCCACTTTGTTCTAGTTGTCTCCCAACAACAGACTATGGGGGGTAGCCCCTATGGAAGATAGAAATGAAAGACAAGTTGGCGGCCAACGAGTTTGGGAGACATGATCGAATGACCTATCCACTTGGTTGATTTAGAAAGCTTTCAAAGATTAGATTTAATTATTAATGAGACTAGTGCCTTATGGAGTCCATTTGCTTTATATGAATAAGGACCAAATGATCGGATGAACAACCACTTCTTGAATGCTTAACTAACCTATATGCTATGCAAATCCTAAGACTTAGGTGAAATGCAAGAATCTTAGTTACTTTTAGTTATATCCCTATTCTAGATGGTTTCTTCCTCTTGACTATTTTGGGACTAGTCTCTAAGGTAGGTCATGGGATAGAAGCCAACGGGAAGCAAGCAGAGGCTTGATTAATGATACCTCCCCTTGTATTCTAACCACTTGATGCTTCTGGTGCTGCAGAAACTGTGGCTTTGACGACTGCAAGGTCACTATGTAAACCCCTAAAGAGGTGTTAGGTGATAAAGGTTGTCCTAAATGTCTATCAACTAAGCTTATGCTTGGAGGTAAATTATTATATGCCAGAATATTCCTAGAATGGTATCCAAGGATCATGAGTGAGTCTTGAGTTAAGATTGTTTATGTGATTCCATTACTTGATGTTGATTATCTTATAACAAGAGTACTTAACAATATATTGAAAGACAATCTTAAACAAGACAAAGTGCTCAATGATACAAGTGCCAACAACCAAGAAGAGATCTTCTTACAATAATCCCACAAAGATATTGACCAACAAGTGACAACAATGATAGCAATTTAGGAAACTCAGAACACTTATCTAATTAGCCAATGATTTCCAATACAAGATACCAATGACTAAAATTTAGCCCAGATCACTTCAACCATCAATGAATATGAATTGTAAAATTTACTTACCCAATTTTAGAGACTTATGTGAGATTTACTTTCGCTACAACCTTGTATTCAGAGGTTTGCAATTTTATATCAGCAATCAAGAAGTGATGCAAGATGCCAAAGATAAGCTAGAAAATCTATTCATTTAACTTCAATGATTTTCACTTGATTAAAGCACTACTTAAACACTATAGATCTGATTTATTATGTTCAGATCAGACCTCAAAATGATGTATATCAGATCTGTAATAACTTAGGAAATCAGTGATTTAGTCCTTAATAAACCAACAAGGTGCCTAAATATTAATTCCAAATAAGCTCCAATGATTAGCTAATCAACTTGAGTGATTTTTAAATGATCTTTAGTCAATTTTGATGATTCTTATTTAGTTTATATGACTGCATAAATGGCTGTAGAAAACATATTAGATTTGGAAATCGCACTGTAGTCCTAAAAAAATAACTTATATGCAATCAATTTAACCACAAGATTATTGTTCAATGTTTTAAGCGACTTGTTAATGAATTTAGGTTTATTTTATATGTGTTTATGCCTTGAATACATTGCTATAACAATTATATCAAACCTGAAACTTTCAGATCACACCTTTGCAATTTCAAATCAGACCTTGAAAATTATATGACAGCCAACATTAAATAATAAAATTGATAGATCAAACCCTTGTAATTTATTTTGATGTCTTGTATGAGTTATTAACTTAATGTGTGGTTTCTTTAGGCTTGTATTATGATGATTATGCGACTGTTATATCAATATATCAGATCTGATATAAATTATGCAGTCAATTAAAATGAGAGATGAAGGTAATAAAAGAAAACCACAAGGTATAATGGCCTATTCCATGTTTGGAGATGTTAGAGAAAAGAGAAATCACTCTTCAACACCTGAATTCACAAAATTTTAGCTCAAAACCCAAAGACCAGACCTTTATGATTGCTGCAATTACAAATTATTAGAGATAAAATGCCAATCCCTTGAAAAAAAACCCTTGTTTGCAATGAGATCTAGCCCTTGTAGGGCTTACGACCTTTTTAATGCTTGCAAAATAGGTCCCAAACACTAGCTTTTTAGGTTGGGTAAGGGCTAGGGCCTTCGGAAAATGGGTTTCTTCCCCAATTTGAAAATAACCAACTTGTAAAAGTGGGCTAAAAAACACTAGACGTTTAGGGTTTTTAAGGGTTTGAAATTTTAGAAGTTTATTCCTTTTTTTGATGGGTTTTTAAGGGTTTGAAATTTTAGAAGTTTATTCCTTTTTTTGATCCCTTTAGAGATTTCACGTGTACAATTAAAAATATTTTTTCCCAAAAAAACCCAATATATACAAAAATAAAATAAAAACCTAAGGAAATTATATACAAGAAAAAATTAAAATGCAAAGTGTTAATGAAATTATTTGCATAATAGAAAATACAAGGTGAAAGGTTAGTATATATAGATGCAAATTAGAAAAACTGTTTTCAAATTTTGAATGTGGGATAAAAACTTTACAAGTAAAATTTGAATTTCAAATTAAAAGTTAAGTCTAATTAAAAAATTTAAACTACAAAATTAAAACTTAAATCAAATAAATATTTAAAATTTTGAAATCTAAAAAGTATTTACAAAATAAAATAAATCTAAAGAATATTTACAAGTACACTAAAACTCTCAAAACATAAAATTTAAATTAAAACCCCAACCCCAAATTGCTGCAAAACAAGGGTTAGAGAATTTTATTTACAAAAATTATTCTACCAAAATAACTTACAAGTTATATATAGATATACAATGCTTGGAAATAAATATTTTTGAGTAAATAATTTTTTAAATGATAAATAATGACCATATATCAGATGTGTTTCGAAAGTTATGGTATTGCCCACAGCATTAGCGAAGTAATAAAACCAAACAAAATTCTCGGATCCCAAGAAAGGTCGACATCTCTCCTCCAAAGTATATGAACTTGGAGCACAAGTGTTGGGGAACCTGCAAACACTATATATTTTTTTCAAGAAATCTTGTTAGACATATGGCGAATCAGATCACCTAAGATAGACCCAAAATCTACTAATAAAATGTTCTTAACATCATCTAATGAATAAACAAGCTTTAAAATTTTAACCGCAATATAGAAAAGCACATACCCAAAACATACTATGATCATCGCATAAAGAACACCATGAATTGAACCCCAAGGTCTTTTATTATGATATTTCAAATGTTACCAGTAGATCGGTGGAACAAAAGCAGTGTTACAAAATTACATAGACTAGATTTGAGCTTTCATCATGACTTGAGAAGCAAAATAGCCTCTAATTTATAGATAAATCCTCCTAGCAGAAAATAACAGCTAGTTGGTTTGATCTCTGTCAAAATAATCTCTACCGTTCATAAATATTTGATCATATTTTAATCTCAACTATCGAAAATATATTTTTTTAGGAATTTTCAAATTTCTCATAAAACCTATTTTTTTATTAGTCCAAAATTAATTATTTTAAACTAATTCCCCCCAAAATTTGACTTTGACTTAACCACCAAGGTCCAAGGGTCCAATTTTTCTTGAAATTTCCAATGTTCCCTTGGTGGAGGACTTCCAAAAGTTGACTCCTTTTAAACCCACGATTTTTTCCACTTGAAGAAACTAATTTATCTAACATTTTAATTTTGACTCTAAATTAATTAATTTTCTGGCTTAGAATTTTTTTTTTTGCCAAAAATTAATTAATTGATTCATAAGGAATTTAATTATTTTTCCACCCTCAAATATTTTAGCCATGGTGTCTAAGTATGAGGGACCATGCACTAAAATATTTTTTACATAAGGGTCTACAATTTCAACCCTCAAAAGTGGATTGGGTAACTATCTGAGACTGATTTCGATACTCTTTGAGGATAAGGTAGGGAATCCAAGATAAGAGTAGTTGAAGAGGAAATTCCTTGAGGATGTGTTATTCCAAGATAGGAATTGTTCTACAAGGACATGCCTTGTGAACACCCGGGTGGGGTATGTGCCTTGAGAGACAATGATGATGTTGTCTGTCAGTTATCAGTCTCGCCAACATTGTGCTCTGATCTTGTGGAGAGATAGAGTTGTTAGTCAAGGCCTTGCTATGTGATAATGTTGGTTGATATGATGAGATTGTCTGGCATAAGCTAAGGAAGTAGCCTATGAGATGTCTTACAAATCTGACTCTTCTTATGCGAACTTCTCAAGGTTGAAATTTCCTTTGCACCTATTGTAGTCAATTATGAATACCTCCCTAGTGAAGAGGGAGTGTGGAAAAGGATAACTAGCTTCAGTCTTCATAATTGTTTATGTACCATGACTTCATGTAATCAATGTACTTGTCAAAGAAAAAATATATCTTGCAAAAGAAAAATTATTTATTGAAGAATGGGTTTCTTGCCCATTGATTATTTTATTAGTTTTGGCACCCATTGAGTGCCCTAGGGTTTTGACAAGGACAAAGTCAAGTTCATGATGTAAAGTCCCTTAAATGGCTCTTGGATCAATTTAAAAGAAATTATTTTTGAATATTAAAAGGACAAGAAACCACAAAGTGGTGGGATGGCCAACGCACCAAGTCGGCTCGACTAGAAGGTAGGTGCACCACACCAAGAGGCTGTATATAGAAGAGTCATTCAATCTCCAAAGGAATAAAAAAAAGTTTGCATCTCTTGAAGATGTCCGAGGGAAATTAGAGCGAAGAAGAGGAGAAGATCAACAAGGAGGAAGAAAATGATTCTTATTTTGTTTTGGACATCTTTTCTTGTTTTAGCAAACTTTCACATGTGGAAGGGATACTATTTTGGTTCAAATTTTCGGCCAAGTGAATAGAAGTAATCCGAGTTGTAGAAGGAAGTTTTTCTCTACATGGTTGGCCCTCACTTGATGGATTATCTTGGTTAAGGTTTGGAAGTCTTCCTTGAGAATTCTATAGGAAAGAGAAGCTTTGGGTTTTCCTCTATGGAAGGGTTTTCCCCCTGGCGAAGAGCCTAATAAAGTAAAAGAACATCATAAGTAGTTATCAAAGTAAGAGAAATCGCCTATTCTAGCTACCCCTAGGTTTCTCAACATGGTATCAGAGCTAAGGTGACTACAACATGAAAATGTAGCTTAAAGAAGATCATCGAATTAAAGAAGGATACAAAAGGCTGAGCATAATGAGAGCATCAAGGACATCAAACCATCAAGGAAATCAAGGCATCACAAGGACTATCCATCACATCACAAAGATCACACCAGTACAATACTTGAAGAAGGAAAGAAGACCTCAAAGACCCCTACCTCAATTCTAAGAAGGATTCAACACTTGAAACATTTTTGGAAGGTTTAACATTCTACAATCATCAACTAAAGGAAGCAGGATGAATCAACTCATCATCAATGTGATCTCCCTGACATTGAAGAAGGTCATCAAGGAAGCAATCATCATCAAGAAGGCATCTTCAGTTGTCAACATCATAATCAAAGGAACATATTCATTTTACAAGTAAGTATTATATATTTTATGTCTCAATCTACAAATCAAATGACTTCATTCCGCAAGGAGAACAAT
Organism: Pinus taeda; assembly: GCA_000404065.3. Classification (NCBI taxonomy): domain Eukaryota; kingdom Viridiplantae; phylum Streptophyta; class Pinopsida; order Pinales; family Pinaceae; genus Pinus; species Pinus taeda. Next base: position 15,702 of record APFE030964846.1, on the reverse strand, counting down.
AAATTGGTTGGGACCTCGAACTACCTTACATGGAAGAAGGGAATTGATTTAATTCTAATGGAGAATGAAATTATTGAATATGTAAAGGGCTCCATTGCCAAATCATATCAAGAGCAATCTCAAGCACTATCAAAGTACATGAAAGGAGAAATAAGGGCACAAAGGATCCTCATAGAGTCAATCGAGGATTCTGTCATCCCTTATGTTGCAAAGTTGAAGACATCAAAATAAATCTATGGCAAATTGATGGAGTTGTTTTTTGTAAGCACTGTTTGAGAAATCATATCTTTAAGAACCGAACTATACAAGACGAAGGTATCAAGGGAAGAAGGTATAACTTCATATTTCATGAAGGTTTTTGAAATTAAAGACCAACTACAAGAACTTGGAGAAGTAATGTCTGATCTAGAAATGACCACCATTGTGCTCAATGCACTACCTGATGAAAGGGGGAATTTTGTATCAAGTATCTATGGGAAGAAGGAAGCCACTCTATTCAATGATTTGTGGTCGTTATGCGAGATTGAAGAATCTAGATTAAAGGCGAAGAACGATGTTGGATCAAATGAACAAACTCAAGAAGGAGAACAAGAAGAGAAAGGAAAGAAATGAAGCCCATGTCACCGAAGAAGTAGAAGAACCTAAAAAGAAGTCAAAGAAGGAAGAAGTGATAGGCCTCCACTACTAGAAGGTCTCTCACACATTTTCATGTACATTGAAGTTAACAAGTAAAGTAGGAAGCATCTCAAATATGATAGGATGCTTTAGAAATTAAGATGACATCATCATAGAGGCATGGAAGGATAGTCGAAGCAGAAGTCTATATGATTGAAATAATCATAGTACATGATAGAAAGAAAGTAGCTCATGGCATCTTCATTGGAAGCATGTAAGGACAACTAAAGTAGCAATATATATGGTAGGAAACAATCATTTAGCATGATAAAAGATAAAAAGAGATCATCATACATCATCATCATTAGAAAGAAGCATTTGCAGAATAAGGATCATGAAGATCCTCCATTGGAATCTTCATTAGAAGGTTCAAATCTACTTAGAAGGTGTTTTGTATAAAGTCTACATTCCACCTTGTGTGGATCCATTGGTTAGAAAGATGAGGGTATGGTGACAAAGAAGTGGAGCATGTTAGATTGAAGTACTCTCATCTTCAAGCAAGGAAAGGGAGTTGCTAGAAAGAAGTCTAGATGGCCATATGAAGGAAGAGGTATGTATATATTTGGTAATAGATAGATAAAGTTGTGTCATCATATGGTTGTAGATAGAATGGTTTAATTCTCTATCTCATGAGCATGATTGAAGAAGAAGAAACTCTTCCATTAAAATAATACACGAACGCATGTAGACAATGTGCCTTAAATTATTCTACATATTGACAAGATGAAATCAACACAATATGACCTCATGAAGAATATGGGGTGGTTACCAACTATGGTTCCTATGATAAAGGAACTTTGTATAGAAGATCTCGAGGAAGCAATATGCGAAGAAAGGTGAAAGAAGAGTTTGTGAAAAAGATAAGATAAGATCAACATTTGATAACTAGAAGGACTAGCCATGACATCTCCATGGAGAAGGTATGAAGACCTAGATATGTATGTTGGAAAAGGAGAACCTTGGTTATGTATGTTTTGGAGATGGATCCATATGGTATGCGAAAAGATGTTGATTATGCAGAAAAATAGATGGCATGACAAAATGCCATCATAAAGAGGTAATTTTGATTTAATGTTTATTTTGATTTTTGAGAAATCATCTAGTTGGGTTGAAATGGGGCTATCGAAAGAGGGTTGTGGAGAGTCCCCTACAACTAGAACTCATGAGATTAGATGGAAGATCCTGAAAGAAACATGACTTGGAAGAGGTAATTGTATAAGGAATAGCCAGATGTGGACTAAGAATGTCACTCCCTGATGAATAAAAGGATGACATGACTATTGGTTCAACACGATATTTCGTTAAGGGGAAGTGATGAAGAAGATGGTTGATGTCCTACAAAGAATAAGGTTCCATGATGAAGAAGATGAAGTTCATGACATGACGGTGAGAGGAGGATCCCTACAAGCAACTAATAGTACTATGATCTCCATTGAAGAGAGCTATGGTTGGTAACAAATCCTTTGTTAAAAGGGATCTTGGGTATATTCCTTTTAGAGGAATGAGTAGATCCTCCCTAGTTGAGAGGGAGAGATAGACAAATCATTCTTTTCTTCATATTATGAAGAAAGAATGGAGGATTGGGTAAGCATCTGAGATTGATTCCAATAATCTTTGAGGATGAGGTAGGGCATCCAAAAGGTAAGAGTAGTCGAAGAGGAAATTCCATGAGGATGTGTTAATCAAAGATGGGAATGGTACTAAAAGGACATACATTGAGAACATCTAGATGGGGTATGTGCCTTGATAGACAATAATGAAGGTGTTTTTAAATCATTGTCTCCTCATCGTTGTGCTCTATTCTTGTGGAGAGATAGAGTTGTTAGTCAAGGCCTTGCTATATGACAATGTTGGTTTATATGATGAGATGCATTAGTATAAGTTGAATAAATAGCTTATGAGATGGCTTACCGATCCGACTCTTCTTATGAGAATTATTCAAAATGAGAATATCCAAGCACCTTGTATGGGCTATGAATACCTCCCTAGTTAAGAGGGAGCGTTGTAAAATGTAACTAGGTTAAGTATTCATAATGTTTAATGTAATCATGGTTTGATGTATTTGATGTAAAGAGAAAAATAATTCTTATTACTATTATTTTGTAGCATGGGTTTCATGCTCAAGTCGATTTTATTTATAGGTCAAGCACCCATTGAGTGCTTCTAGGGATTTGCCATAAAGTGTCAAAGAATTCATTGTCATATGTAAATGTAAATACCCTATTGGGCATCTTGTGTTACGTAAAAGAAATTTTTTTAGTGTCAAAAAGTGTGATAAGGCTCCCTCAAAGATAAGTCGAACTTGCAGTCAAACAAGTTAGCCTACAAGCAGAAACAAGTCAGCCTCATAAGGGTTACTCAACCTCACAAAAGCATATATAATATATATATATATATATATGATATATATTATATATATATATATTATATATATATATATATATATATATATATATATATATATATATATATATTATAGATAGATAGATAATATATATAATATATATATATATAGATATATATATAAGCTCGACCTCACTTAAGATGTATCCAAGGAAGTTTGATATAGCAAAAGAACAACAAGAAGACCTAACGAAAAAGGAGGATATCTAAAAAAGAAGAAACTTATGCTTTTATGGATTGTCTTGGGGCTAATTCTTTCCACACATTTGAAAATTAGGGCATCAATATATTGCAAGAATAATGAATTGCAGACCTTCTTAGAAGAAACTAAAATTTGGAAGCAAAAGGATCAAGAAAGCTAGTTGAGTTGTTAACGAAGAAGAAGCACCTTGAGTAAAGGAAAGAAAAGGTTATTTCTGTTGAAGAATCTAGGGCAATTAGGTGTAGTGTGATTCTTCTTGACTTGATAATAATTTGTGAAGCACTTTCACAAATATCTTAGCTTGATCTTCTTCTTATTATTAGTGTGGGTGTTTCATCAAACTCCTACCAAAAGACATAAAGACAAGAACAAAAATGTTGGTTGTTTGCCAAGGCCAAACCTCTCTCCCCTTGAGAGGAATACCCTTTGATAAGTTTTCTCTTATTGAAGCTTCTTTCTTGATGAATGCCAAACCATAGATCCTTGACTAGAAGATCCTCCAAGCACAAGTAAAGTCCTTTTCTTTGCACTATGTTTCCCTGGCACTTCATTCACCTCCTTTCAGCACTTTGTTCCCTAGCACTTCGCCCTTCTTTCGACACTTTGTTCTTCCTTAGCATGACAACACTACAACCCTAATTCTTGCACATGAGAGAGCTACCCTAGAGAATTAGGGTCCTTTTACCTTCGATAGAGAGAGAGTCTTCTTCACTTGCCTTGAGAGGCCTTGTAGGCTTAAGTTTTAACCCAAACAATGATGAACATGTGACTATGACCTTACTATTGATATAACCGCAGACTGTCCTATCTTTTCTTGCACATGTGAGTCTATTAACCTTAGAAAATAGTCCTTTCCACTTCGGCTTTTCTGCTCCTTCCTTCGCTGCCCTAGAAGACCTCTTCTTCGTCCTTTATTACCCTTTTCCTAGCCTCTTCTCTTCACAAATTTCAGAGCTACTTGGTGGACGTTGTAGTGGAGTGGACAACTTCTATTTATAGAGGATTGTCCCTCCTTTTAGGCCCACAAGAAGGCCAACAGGTAGACAGTTTGTAGGCCGAATTTTTATGCTTACTTCAGATGGTTTTTTTGGTGGTGTCACATGCTTGAAGGAGACTCTTTGATGGTGCCTTTGCATAAGAGGGGACTTGAGTTTTCTTGGAGGTGAATTCCTTGACTCTTATACACAATGTAACATACCCTTAAGGTCTTTAACATAATTCTTTTGACCTTTTGATTTACCTATAACACTTTAACATGTGCTAGAGCTATTTCAATGAGCAAGAAAATCATTGACATATATTATAAATTTTTTTTTTTTCTTCAATAAATAAAAATATCAAAAGTACATTTATGAAGACTGAACCTAGTTACATTTCCTTCAACACTTCCTCTTAACTAGGGAGGTATTCATAACAAATTACAAGGTGTTTGGCTATGTTTCAATCCATCTGTTATAGCCTCATATCAATCAACATTATCATTTTGCAAGGCCTTGACTAACAACTCCATCTCTTCATGAGATCATGAGCTACAATGTTGGTGACACCAATGATTTATAGACACCTTCATCATTGTCTCTTAGGGTACATACCCACCCGGGTGTTCACTGAGTATGACCTTTTAGGAATATTTTTTTCTTTGGTTCTCAACCCTCAAAGAATATTGGTCCTCTTGCCTACTCAAAGAGTCTTAGATGCCAGATGATTACCCAATTCTCCCATTCTTTCTTCCCAAGTGAAGACAAGAATGTTGTGTTTGTCTTGTGTCGACATTTCCATGCATGGCCTTCATCTATACTTACGGCTGTTAGTCCTAGTCTAATGTATGACCCATGAAATCGAAAAACACAATTGTCATTCCTTTGTAATTAGGGATGATCCAAAACTCCCTCTTGATTAGGGACTTGTCAGAGCACCCCCTTAACTAGGAACTCTTTCATTCATCAACAACTTCTTCTTCATGTGTCCTTTAACTGCTTGATCTCTTTCCTTTCTTTGATGTCATGAAGTCTTTGTTCGAACTTCTTCTAGGTAGGACGCCATCCATCGATTACTTTCCTTCCTAGTTTGTCATGTCATTGCTTTCTTCGTGAAAAGTGGCTTTCTTGCCATACATCAATCTTTCTTGTCATCTGGCTACTCCTTTATCATCTTGTTTGTGCTTCGGAATACTCTTCTCATAGATGCTTCATTGTACTTGCTTGTTTACATGCTTCGACCTAGTAACCCATCAAGACTTCATCCTGATATTGCTTCAACATTAAATGGTGCTTTTTTTGGATGACTTTTTCATCATGGCATCTTTTAGAGTAAAATCAATTTTCTACATATTTCATATCTCCAAGGCCTTCATAGGTGTCAACGGTCCTTCTTTGCTTTGTCAGAGTTGTCCTACCTTCTTTTGAGAGATATCTTCAATGGTTCTTTGTCAGATAGTGATTTTTTGTGATCATGGCGTTCTTTACAAGCTTTTTCTTTTTCTTCATTTGCTTCTTCTTAGATAGATTGGTCAACCACTTTATGCTCCTTGCGAGAAAATTTCTTCATTTCTTTCTTTCTGGACAAACAACATTTCTTCTTGCTTCTTAGTCAGCAATCTTATACTCCTTATCTGAGCATATCCTTTTGTTGACCTTCATTGCAATGTAGTACATGCCTTCGAGTATGTCCTTGGTGAAAGAGATTCTTTTGTATTTGATCATGTTTATAGAACTATTTCCATGATTCAATAATATACACATGATAACATGACTAAACTTTGATGCATACATACCTCATCTTGATTCTCCTTTGATCATTTTAGCTTCATTAGGTTGTCCTTGGTGTGGCCCTTCTTGCTTCATCTTAGCTTGCTTGCATATCATCCTTTTCATGAATCCCATGAATGGGATTCCCAATGAGACATCTGCTTTGGTTCATGAACCTTCTTTTGAAGATTCCCTCATAGGATCTTAAAGACTTGCAAATGTTTCTTTTCCTTTAATAATGGAGGTCTTCTACAATTCTTAATCATGATCAGTTTTCTTTCATTGTGAATGAGGTCCTATACTAGGTATGCTCCTTCTACATGAATATCTTGAGCTATATCTATCATGCTCTTATATTCTAGAATATATTTCTAGCCATGCAATTTTTATTTTATTCCTCCATGCTCCTATCCTACTCAAAACCTTGAAAGAAGACTTGAAGTAAAGAGTTTGACTTAGTCATAGTAGAGATCCAGAGGATCTTCCTTCTTTTGCTTCCTTTCTTCTTCTTTCACCTCTTGAGTCATGTGAGATTCTACTCTCTTTCTTTTTTTGTTGTTGTCCTTACTAAGCTTAGGACAATTCCTTTTGTAGTGCCCATATTCTTGGCATCCATATAATGGGATTTTGGGCATGTCTTTGTTGTTTGTTCATTGTGGACCAAATTTGGCAAATTCTCCCTTTCTCTTGGCCATGGTAGCAAATGCTTGCTCCTTTGATCCCACATCTTCCTTTGCTTTAAGTCAAGTTTCCTCTGTCTTGCATAGAGACCACATTTCACTGAGTGTGGTTGCTTCCTTCTTGGCATATATGCTTGATGTGAAGTTGCCCCAATCCTTAGGTAGAGCGTTGCGTACTATAGTTGTCGTTTCTTTGTCAGACATGACTTCCCCAAGCTCTTGAATTTGATCCCTCATCTCAGAGATCTTCATGAAGTAGGGAGCTATTCCTTCCTTTTATATCTTCATATTGTACAATTTATTTCTTAGAGATATCACTTCTCCAGCTGTGGATACCGAGAATAACTCTACTAGCTTATCATAAATTTCTTTTGATGTATCAAATTTGGAGACATAAGGAATGAGAGAGACTTTGATTGATTCTATTAGAATCCTTTGAGCTCTTGGCTCATCCTTATTATACTTGGCTAAGGCTTGAGTTTGTTCCTTAAGAGGGATAGTGATATTCCCTTTGACATGTTCTAGGAGTTCATTCTCCTTGAGAAGTAAATCAATCCTCTTCTTCCATGCAAGAAAGTTATTGGTACCTACCAATTTGTTGCTTTCCTTACAAAAAGACATTGATGTGTATTCAGAAGGGGACATATACTTACTTCATAGATTTTGAGATGTAGTGATTTTGCTTTCTCCTTGAAGACTTGAAGGCTTGCCTTCCTAGGATCTTCATGTTCTTCAAGTTGCCTTCTCTAAGTGGATTTGCTTGATGAAGAGATTTTCTTGGTAACTTATAGATGATGTAGGTCCCTCTTTGATTTTCTCTTCTTTGTAGGTGCCTTTGTGTAAGGCTCTTCTTCTTGCTATGTAGTCTTCCTTAATGAATGATAGATGGTAGGCCTTCCTTTCCTTGAGTATATTTGGCTTGATGCTTAAACGTTGCAGATGCATTTCCTTGATGAGTTGCCCTTTCCTTTATGTGTCACCTTAGCTTTGATTCCACGTTGAAGAATTTAGGGCAATTAGGTGTAGTGTGATTCTTCTTGACTTGATAACAATTTGTGAAGCACTTTTACAAATATCTTAGCTTGATCTTCTTCTTATTATTAGTGTGTGTGTTTCATCAAGCTGCTACCAAAAAACATAAAGACAAGAATACAAATGTTGGCTCTCTGCTAGGGCCAAAACCTATCTTCTCTTCAGAGGAAAACCCTTAGATAATTTTTCTCTTATTGAAGTTTCTTTTTTGATCAATGCCAAACCCTAGATCCTTGACTAGAAGATCCTCCAAGCACAAGTCGAGTCCTTCTTTTCTCTGCACTATGTTTCCCCGACACTTCATTCACCTCATTCCGGCACTTTGTTCCCTAACACTTAGTCCTTCTTCTGACACTTTATTCTTCCTTAGCGCGATAGCACTGCAGCCCTAATTCTTGCACGTGAGAGAGGTACCCTAGAGAATTAGGGTCCTTTTACCTTCGATAGAGAGAGAGTCTTCTTTGCTTGCCTTCAGAGGCATTGTAGGCCTAATTTCTAACCCAAACAATGATGAACATGTGACTATGACCTTACTGCTGATATAACAGTAGACTGTCCTATCTTTTCTTGCATGTGTGACTGTGTTAACCCTAGAAAATAGTCCTTTCCAGTTTGGCTTTTCTGCTCCTTCCTTCGTTGCCCTAGAAGACCTCTTCTTCGTCCTTTGTTACCCTTTTCCTAGCCTCTTGTCTTCACAGATTTCAAAGCTACTTGGTGGAAATTGTAATGGAGTGGACAACCTCTATTTATAGAGGATTTCCCCTCCTTTTAGGCAGACTAGAAGGCCGACATGTAGACTGTTTGCAGGCCAACTTGTTATGCTTACCTTAGATGGTTTGTTTGGTGGTGTCACATGGTTGAAGGAGACTCTTTGATGGTGCCTTTGCATAGAAGGGGACTTGACTTTGCTTGGATGTGACTTCCTTGACTCTTATACACAATATAACATACCCTTAAGGTCTTTAAAATAATTCTTTTGACCTTTTGATTTACCTATAGCACTTTAACATGTGCTAGACCTACTTCAATGAGCAAGAAACTCATTTACATATATTATAAAAATAATATTTATTTTTCTTGAATAAATAAAAATATCAAAAGTAAATTTATGAATACCAAACCTAGTTATATTTCCTTCAACAATTTCAGCCACTCATCCTCTCACACATTCGAAATTGAAGAAAGTACAGGTAGGTCGAAAAAGTGTTGTGACTGAATTCTGAAGTAAGGGATGAAAATATGAAGTATTGATGCCGTTTGATTGGTGTTGACTTTGTGGAAGAGTGGCTCATAAAGAAAAGGTTTGACTTGGTCTTGGAGGGGTCTTTGTCAATGATCTTAGGTCTTGAAATTCGTCATCTAAACAATCTATAAGAAGAGAATAATTCTTGTGGGTTTTCCTCTCAAGAGGAGAGGTTTTGTTCTTGGCTAGTAGCCTACATTTCGTGTCCTCTTGTCTCATTGATCTTCATAGTTTGGTTGTTGTTTGATGATAAGAACACTAATAATAATCAAGTAAACAAGAAGTTAACTACAGAGTACATTAAGTTAAGTAAAAGAACATCACAAACAGTTCTCAAAGTAAGAGAAATCACCTATTCTAGCTGCTCCTAGATTTATCAACAACATCAAGGGGCAGAGATTCTCCCTAGGTCAAGGATATTGACCAGGAGCCATGTAATGTAGATAGGGAGATTAGCCTAGATAGCATCAAAGCCCAGAGTGCTCCCTCGGTCAGGGGTTACCTGACCATATTTCTAATGGTTATTTGGCCACTGGGATGAGTGAGTGCCTTATAGCATTAGGGAAGTGTTTTTCCATTCAATAGCATGTGATGACATGTGGTAATGGGTTTCACCATTTTTCAAGGGGTTCCAGACATGACTCCAAGTGACATCTTGTTGAGTTGGTGACCCAAGACTAGTCTTGTTTGTTAGAAAATCAGAAAGGCAGAAAGATTTTCTTATATAGATAAGTACTTATGATTATTTTATCTTTATGTTCTTCTTTTATGTTTTAGTTCATCAGGAAATTACCAAAACAATGGCACAAGGACAACAGATGTAGGTAGACAACCAGGGAAAAATCCCTATCTAGGGGATAACCACGTCAACAATTATTCCTTCAATAGTTTCTTGACCCAGCAACTGGCAGCAACAACAACTTTTACTAGACAAATAAAAACTTCGATCTCCCAAGATACTCCTCTTGAGTGAGAGATAGATGGCCCAATATTTCGATCTTGATGTCTTGTTCTTGCCTCCAAAATTTTGCACTTCTTTTCAGCCCATTTCCAATGCTTCTTCAACTTCACATTTCCTAACTTCGAGCTTCTGGATTTAGAACTATGAGAGAGTGAGTGAATTGCTCCAAATGAATTCGAAATGCTTTCTATATATAGCCTTCTAGTCAGGTCGAATTGTCCTTCTTGAAGCTGACTTGATCTCCTTGAGGCCGACATGGTGTGGAAGGGGAAATTAATGTATTTGACTCAATATTGATTCTTTTTACATGATTCAAAAGCCCAAGAAGGGTCTCTTTTAATGGACAATGACTCAAAATAAATCCTAGAAGTCCTCAATGGGGACTTTGACCTAAAACAAGATGACCCAAGCATGAACCCATGCTTTAATATGTCATAATAATAATAATAAATATTTTCTTCATTCTTTTCATAAATACATTTCTTTGTGACTCAAACACATTTATGAAGACTAAACCTAGTTACTTGTTTCAACATTATTGACCCTGGTCAAAAGGTTTTGACCATATTTCCATGGGTTTTGGTTAGTGGGTGACTAGGTCCATTGCAAAGGGTATGTGTCTAGTGGATGACTAGATCCCTTTGCAAGATGTTGATGCAGGATGCTTTCCATGTGGTTTTAGTATAGAACATGAAGTGGATGGATACATCAACATAGCTAGCTCACTCAAACTTTTCTTGAGATGGAGAATTTTTTCAACAAATGCACATCTGAGGAAGTCAAAGTGAATACCTCCCTAGCTAAGAGGGAGTGTTGAATTTTGGTAGTTGCAGTCAATATTCATTAATTGTATTAGCCCATAAAAGAAAAAGAAAAAGAAAATCTAAACTTAAGTTATTCTTGAAAAAGAAAAATATAAAGGAGGGAATTTAAAATTAAAATTTGAATTTATTTTTCCTCCAAAACTCAAGTCGGCCCTCCAAAATGTACAAGTTGGGTCAGTGAAAAGACACCAATTCAGGCACCCCAATCACTATATATTTGCATTTAACCTCATCACTTCAAGAGAAATTCAAATCTTGATAAGAACATTTAATCTTATATTCACACATGTGAATAAGGGAGAAGAAGTCTAAGGGTTTGGCCAACATATTGCGTTTCTGGGCAGCGGACTGAGACTTTGGGCAGTAAACCGAGCTTCTAGGTAGTAGACCGAGTCTTTTTGTAGTAGACTGAGGCTTTTGGGAAGCAGCAGGAGGCCAAAATTCAGGGTGTGTCTGGGAAGTTGACAACAAGTTGGCTGAGGTTATTTTTGGGCACTTTGACCAAGTTTGACTTGATTTAGATTTGTGGTCAGTTTGACCTAGTTTGACTGGAAAATCATATTGTAAATTGTTGTTGAATTAAATAATTTCTCCTAAGAAAACGTTGCTAGTTTTTTCCCTAGTTAAGGGTTTTCGCAGGGTAAAATTTCTTATGTCTCTCTGCATTATTGCTGTACTGTGATTTCTATTGTCCTACTGCATTTATGGTTGAATTTCTCTGAAGTATAAATTGATTAATGATAATCTGAATGTGGTAAAGTAGTATCAATATCATTGGAAGTAATTATCAGTTTCAATAAATTGTGCTCGTCTATATTGCACTTGAAAAATCAACAAAACTCACTGCCCTCACCCCCCCCCCCCCCCCCC
>APFE030964842.1:2644-17275 GCA_000404065.3 Pinus taeda | reverse complement strand
TTCAGTCTTTGGCCAGCCAAAGAGATTATACCGAGAAACACTGATGAAATATGTGGTCAGCAGTCAGGAGAAGCCCCAAAACTTCCCAATCTACTCCATTCATTTAGACCTGGACTCATTCATATTGTACAATGCTGATATGTGTCCCAAAACTGAGGTCAAGCTCCAAAAAACAACAGAAACCAGGCACATAAATGAACAGTCCACTGCTCAAGATCAAAAGATCACTGATATGATCAACCCAACATAGGTTGTGAATATATCACAAGAATCACCAAAGCTAGACCAACCCACTGAACAAATATGTAAATCCATTGAAAGAAACATTGATCAAGAGACCTTGTGGTATTTAGAATTTGATGGGTCAGTAAACAAGCTAGGAGCAGGGGCATGGGTTTGGATACACAATACTCAAAATGACCATGCTCTAGGTCATGCATATAGGCTTAACTTTAGATGTACAAATAACATGGCCGAGTATGAAGCCCTTTTACTAGGTCTCAAACTGATTAGGAGTCTTGGTGTGACCAAAGTTTCCATTTTGGGTGATTCAGACCTAATTATACAACAGATAAAGGGAAATTTTGTCACAAATGATCCCAGATTAAAGTCTTATAGGATAGCAGTGACAGACTTGCTTAACAACTTCTTGGAATATCAGCTCACCAAAATACCTAGAAGCCACAACTTACATTCTCATAGTTTGGCAACTTTTGCAAGCGCCTGTAAACTTCCTTTTAGGCCTAACCACCAGTTCACTGCTGAGATCAAACATAGGCCTTCTGTCCCAGACAATGTAGATAATTGGCAAGTATTTGAGAATGATACTCAGATAAATAATTTTTTGACCATGAAAGAAGAATTCTCAAACTTAAACATAGACACAAGCATTAGGTATGATCAGCACCAAATTAATGAACTTAAGACAAGTATGTCAGCTGAAACAACAGATCTGATATTACATCCTACAACCTTTGACTCTGCCAATTTACAGAAGCTAATACTAGCAGATCTTGATGAAATTATTGAAGAAGAAACTGAAGTAATTCAACTAAAGGATAATTTCTTGCCCATAGGTCTTACTCCTTTAGAGGACATTTTTTATTCAAATGACATCCCTAAGAAACCAAAGATGCAACCCATCAATGCAGAAATTGAGGAGTGTAATATTGGGACCACTGAAAATCCCATAATGATCAAGCTTTCCAGAACCTTACCTCCTGACAAAAGATCAGAATATATTGAACTGTTCAAAGAGTTTCAAGATGTGTTTTCCTGGAGTTATGAGGACCTTAAATCCTATGATACTACAACTATCTAGCACACAATACCCCTAAAAGAAAACCAGAAACCCTTTAAACAGAAGTTGAGGAGAGTGAATCCAATCCTTCTTCCCTTAATTGAAAAGGAAGTAAAACGAATGTATGAAGCTGGAATCATTGCACCTATAATATTTTCTGAATGGATTTCAAACCTTGTACCTACAAGAAAGAAAACTGGGGAGATAAGACTTATTGTTGATCTGAGAAATTTGAACAAAGTCTCACTCAAAGACCACTACCCCTTGCCAAAAATGGATCACATCTTACAAATGGTAGTGGGAGCTTCAAGGATCTCACTACTCGATGGCTTCTCAGGATTCAATCAAATTCTAGTTCACCTAGATGATCAAGATAAAACAGCTTTCACTACACCGTGGGGAACTTTCAAATATGTAAAAATGCCTTTTGGACTCAAGAATGTTGGAGCCACATTCCAGAGGGCAATGGACATAGCCTTTGCTAAAGAAATCCATGATTTCTTAGTCATATACCTTGATGATCTAACAACCTTTTCAAAATCAGACCAAGAACATTTAAAACATCTTAGACAAGTGTTCTTAATTTGCAGAAAGTATGGCATTTCTTTGAACCCAAAGAAATCACTATTTGGCCTGGAAGAAGGCAAACTACTAGGTCATATAATTTCAAAAGATGGCATAAGAATTGACCCTGATAGGATTCAAGCTATACTTCAGGTCCCTCATCCAATAAACATCAAAGAATTGCAAGCCTTTTTAGGAAAGATTAATTTCCTAAGAAGATTTATTCCTAACTTGGCTGAGCTAATAAGATTGTTGAACAATATGCTCAAGAAAGATGCCAAAGTCAAATGGATAGTTGAATCCAAACAGGCTTTTGAGGAAATCAAGATAGCTTTAACAAAAACACCTGTTCTTACAAGCCCTAGATTTGATAGAGACTTCATAATCTTCTCATTTGCCTCTGAACATACAATTGTTGTTGCCTTACTGCAAAAGGATGACTTGGGATGTGAAAAACCTATTGCCTTTTTCAGTAGAGCCCTTAGGGATGCCCCACTCAAATACCAGATCATGGAAAAGCAAGCATATGACATTGTCAAATCCATAAAGGATTTTAGGGTTTATATCTTGTACTCTCATATAGTTGCATATGTGCCCAATGCAGTGGTCAAAGACATTCTAACTCAAGAGGGAATTGAAGGTAAGAGGGGCAAATGGATAGCCAACATTCTGGAATATGATATAGAGATCAAACCAAAAAAACTTATAAAAGGATAAGGGCTAGCTAAACTAATGACTGAAACCAACTTCCAAGCCCTTGACATCAATGAACTGGATAACGAACAGGAGATGGCGACTCCACAGATCAATCAGGGCTTTTTACAATCACCTTGGTGTGCTGACATATGTTTTATATTGTTAAACCTGCAAGCTCCTCCAGGGTTATCCAAAACCAAAAAGAGATTTTTAAAAATGAAAGCTTCAAAATTTTGTATCATAGATAATGTTTTATTTTGGAAAAATCATGAAGGTGTCTTGCTTAACTGCCTAACTTTAGATGAAGCTGATAAAGTCCTTAGAGAATTTCATGCAGGAGATTGTGGAGGACACTTATATTGGAAATCAACAGCTGATAAAATCCTGAGGGCTAGATTTTATTGGCCCTCCCTCTTTACTGATTCAAAAAAGTTTGTAATGTCATGTCATAAATGTCAAATCTTTGAAGGGAAGAATAAGTTGCTGCCTTTACCCCTCAAACCCATTTCAACTGAAAAACCATTTCAACAATGGGGCTTAGACTTCATAGGGGAAATTCACCCTTCATCCTCAGGACAACATAGATGGATCTTGACAGCTACTGATTACTTCACCAAATGGATAGAGGCCATACCTTGCAGACAAGAAAATGACTCAATTATCATACAATTCCTAGAAACCAATATCTTGTCTAGATTTCGCTGCCCAGAGAAAATCATAACAGATAATGCAGTTGCCTTTAAATCCAAAAGAATGATCAACTTCTATCATAAATATCATATTACCCTAGGTCATTCAACAGCCTATTACCCTCAAGGCAATGGCCTAGCTGAGTCCTCCAATAAAAGCCTCATCAATATCATCAAAAAGGTCTTGGAGGAGAACAAAAAGAATTGGCATAAGAAGCTGGTAAATGCACTGTGGGTAGATAGGTTGACCACCAAAATATCTATTGGCACTAGCCCATATGAATTGGTATATGGCCTGGAAGCTGTGTTGCCATCATCTCTTGGGGTCCCTGTGATCAAATTGCTGCAGGAAATACAAGCTGAACCCAATGATATCCAGAGGAGGATTAATCAAACAATTCACTTACAGCAAACAAGGGAATAAGTGTATGAGAGAACCCAGGTTCTACAAGAGAAGCTGAAAAAGGTGTTTGACAAAAGAACAAAAGCTGAAGACTTTTTCATAGGAAACAAGTATTGAAATGGGACTCTAGGAGGGAAGACAAAGGGAAACATGGCAAATTTGACTTTCTGTGGAAAGGACCATTTGTAATTCAAGCTATGCAAGGCAATAACACCTTTTTTCTAAAGAGTCTGGATGATTCAAATAATGATGAAGGCCCAGTGAATGGGAGAATGCTCAAGCACTATTATGATCCATGAGCATAGAAAAGTCACATATTGTACATAAATATGTGTATTTTCAACTTTTTTCTTTTTTCAGCAGATAGATAAAGGAACAACTACAACAGATTTTGAAAAATGATCAGCAAACTATATCAAATGGTGACATAGATGATTAAAAAGCTCCATAAACAAATTTGAGGAAGGTCTACAGAACAAAGAACAAATGATAAACAGTAATACATGCCAGCAAGACACAAGGTGGTAATTCTTGTATAAATGAGGTCAAAAGACACTACATACAAGCTCACAAAATTCAGATCAAAGGTGTCAATACTAGAGAAGATTCAATGCAGTAAGGAAAGGAAAATAAGGCCACCTAACCTGTTATTCTTGGCTTTCCTCCAGGAAAAGCCATCCCCAAGTGGAGCCACTGTTAGGTTCCTATACCAATAGGTTTCATCTTTCATGATTGACAGTGGAAGGGCTAAATATGTTCATCATTGCAGGCTGTAAAGGTTCCATATTTTGTGTACATGCAAGGAAAACTAAAAAATGAAAAGAGGGTATGCCTTAAAAGAATAATCAAAAGGCAAGAAAATCAAATGGTCAAAAGAATAGTGAAAATGAACCCCAAACTAAAGACCAGGAAAGTGGCCAGTCAAAATGCCACTAATATCTTGTGGGAGTAACACAGTCTACAAATACTGATGCTAATCATACTTGATGGATGGCCTAAGAGTCTAATCTGGACCATGCCATGCTTAAATTGCTTGTTGCAGAATAGGGAATGGTTCCTGTCCAGCCAGCTCAAGATTGGCAGATGACTAGCTAGGTAGAGAAATTAAGGAGCCCAATTGCTTAATCTGGGTCCTTGGAAGAAATAAGGGTAGATTTAGATAGGAGGGCAGTCAAAAGAAAAAGAGAACAATCAGGGTCTGCTAATTCAAGTGCACCCACTTCAAGTGAAGAAAAAATGTTAGGATTACTAGGTTGGGTAAGTAGAGTAAGGTTGTAGAAGTGAAGGGCCATCACCAATTGGCTTATCAAGAGCAAGACTCATTCCATTCAGGGTATTGGCACCATGGCAGAGGTTTGAGGACATAACAATGGAAGCATGCCTAATTTCCCCCTTTTTTCCCAAACATCATTTATTAACATCCCCCAAGGACCTTGGGATCTGCCCAAGTGTCCTCTTCCACTTCATTACCAAGTACCAGGTCAAACTATGAAGTTCAGTCAAGGGAAAGAAGCCACATTTTTTGTGTAAAAATATTTACTCTCAACTCCCTCATCTTCCATTCCTAAGTTTTTCTCCTTAAAACTTAGCATTTGCCCCTACACACTCACCTCACAATGTCATATTAACAACTAATGTATTATCTAGCTCCCTAAGAATTCCCCTTCCCTAAATTCTACAAAGATCTATGTAAAAATCCCAAAAAGTCTATGTAAATACCCTCCCCCTAGCAATATAGCTATATAGTCATGATTTGGGGAATATTAATCCACCAAGGGTTAATATTAACCCTCTAGCACCCTAAGATATGGGATTTTATTAAAAACTTTGGTTAAAAATAAAAAAACCATAGTCCCCGCCCTCATTAACCCCTCTTACCCCCCTTCCACGCTAAAAGTTTGGTTTGTAAAGTTTTTAAATTAAAAACATTTATAAACTAAACCCTGCTAACCCTATGTTAAAAACCCACCCCGCGCGCGATATATTTAAACGATTATTTTAATCGGTGGGTCCTCGCAGCCATAAAGAACCGTCGCATCGCATTCCCCGCTAGCCGTTCGATCGCCAGCCCCACAGATCTAATGGTGGGCGGTCGATCTCATCAGCAAACGAGCGGAGGTTTAGCGTCTGGGGGATTGTCGGTTTCACTGCCGTACCCCCGCCACGCATCAACTGCCCGGGTTGTTCGGAGCCCTCCCCCTCTTACCACTTACCACCCAAGGGTGCTCCAGTGAAACCACTTATCGCTTGTCCCCTCCCGCTGACGTCATACCCACGTCAGCATGACGTCAGCACCCCCTTCTGCCACCGCCGCTCCACGTCGCTTCCACGTCGTCCATCCGACCGCATGCCCTGCCACCGTGTCACCGCCACGTGGCCACCCACGTCAACTGCCACGTCACCCTGTCGTACCCCGACCCACCGATGACGTCATGCTGACGTCATCGCTGAAAAGGCGCCAAAAGTCCAAATTTGCATAAAAAGTCGGGAAATGACCATTTTATGTCATTTTAACTTGTCGTTTTCGGAGCATTGTGCATGCGAAATACATTGTTTGCGGCCAAAATCGAGAATTTGTCCACCAAAGCTGCTGCCGCCCTCGAAGTCAACTTAAATTACCTACCATTATTCCAGTTGGACACCTCCTGCACTGAAAAATCCAGGTATTTGCCTCAATCGACCTATTTCACCCATGTTTGTGCCATTTTTCTCCTAAATTTCCTGTAGAAAATCTTGGCAAAGCTCCTCACAGTCAAATTATCCACTAAAGCTACCCAAAAACTTGGTAAAGTCCCTACACCACGAAGCTCTGCAAAAAACCCATGCCCTTCTGTGAAATTCACCGTGAAAAAGCAATTTTAGAAGCCGAGCTACCGGCTAAAGCCCATGTAACTGCACACTCATCCCTGTTATCAGAATTCCCTTTAAAACACTAGCTAATTAGCTCAAAACACTCTGGTTTCTTCCAACAGAGTGCCCTACAGTTCATAAACCCTGTAAAAAAGTCTCCTCATACTCTCAGAGCTACTCACTTTTAAAAACACAATTCAGTGGGCAGTCCTCAGCCTCTGCACTAATCCTAAGCTCAAGTAAATATCCATCAAATATCAAACATGGCCACTCCATCTACTCTAGATGTTGCTCCTGTTAATCCACCCAGTAAGGAGATTGAAGCTATGCCTCTTGTGGACAATGATTTCCTCATTGCAGATTTTGTGGCAGAGAGGAATCACTTACAGACCTTCTGCCAGCTAAGGAACAGTCACTTGGACAACTGTGACATGTATGGCATCTGGGAGTCAAATCTGCCTATCTATTTCTTGCCATCTGTAAATATCTTTCCTGAAGTCATTCACCTCTGTGCAGAAAATTATGACCAAAAACTCAGAGCTGTAAAGTCTCCATTTGGGAGCATCCTCTTTTACATTACTCCTGATTCCATCAATCATATGCTAAACTATAAGCAAACCCAGCTGCTCTACCCCTTTTCCATAAAGTACTTGCTGGGCTCCAAGCTCTCTAGCATTGAGATTGCTGCAGTTGCCAAAACTTTCATGAGAGCAGACTGCCAACCTTCTGGGCCACCTCCTTTCCCATATGCAAATTTCAATGAGGTAGCCAAGATGCTGGTGGACATGATATCCTCTGTGCTGGGGTTCTCCACAAATGAACATGTTGATGAAACTGTGTTGGTCTTGTTATCTGCATATAGCCTAAGGAAGCCCCCTGCTATAAAATACAATTATGCCAAGTTTATTGCCAACAAGATACATGACCAACTGCTGAGGCTGGACAGGGAAGCAATATTCAAATATTCATCATACATCTATCACCTCTTCATGTACTATCAGATAGATTGTTTCCAGTGCCCCATCAAGAAGCTAGATTCACAGGGTGAGAGGAGGTCTGTCATCTTCTGGTCTTCAGTTTTCCACCAAGTCCAGAACTCTCCCTATTCCTACTGTGAATTCATTGACCAATTTGTCTATCCAGTTACATGCCTCTTGAAAAGCACTCCTCTTGCCGGATTGTCCAAAGATATGCAGAAAATCTTACAGCTGTCCAGGAACTACAAAATAGGTGATTGGTATTTATACCAAAATCACACAGTGATCAGGATCTATGGTTGTGAGCTCTGTCCTTACAGGCTCCCAAGATATGTGCCTATGAGATTGTTTGCCTTGGAACACTATAGGCAACTCATCAACTCTAATCTTACACACTTCCATAGTGCCAAGAAGAAAGCCAATCTCAAATTCAGAGACCACCTAGGCCCCTTCATCATGAACAAGAAAGATGGTTGGTAAGAAGCTGATCAAATATTGGGGCAACAGCTTAAACTTAAAAGGAGCTTTTGGTGGGTCCCTTATGACCCTGAAGGCTTTATCAGTGCCAGAAGAGTCAAGTATAGGCTGCTAGCCTACAAACATTGCCCATATCCAAAAATTGAATACTTTGCTAACCAAGATGAGTGGGTGCCTGGTACATTAGTAGAAGAATTTACTCAGGAGGAGACAATGGAGCAGACTGTGAAAGATTTAGAGAAAACTCTTGACTTGGATTCTTGTCAGCAGGTCATATTCAAGCAACCAGTCCAAGTCGGGGAAGGCACATCCACTGCTGCAGCTGCACATACCACCTAGTAGGCATCTACAACAACAACAACCACAACAAAAGGCAAAGAAGTGATGGATGCACAACAGGAGACAGAGGTAGCACAACCCAACACTTCAAAAGAACAAAGTCAAGGGCAAGCCCCTTTATAGCAAGCTGAACCACCCCAAATCCCAGTTTTGCAAACAGCTCTCAATGAAGAGAGAGGTAAAAAATGAGATAGAGAGGAGGCCACACCTCCAAGTGGGTCAACACAGCAACTGGAGGCCAAGAGGCCAAGAATTGACCCTCAAACCGAGGAAGAAGACATCAGTGAGGAAAGAGCAGAAAGCCAAAGTAGAGAAAGAGAAACCAGCCAGCAGACTCCCACTAGTTCATTTCAGCAGGAACATGCCATGTAGCAAAGTACGGAGGTGTCCTCCTCAAGGCAGCAGGGCAAGCAACTAGCTGGAGTCAAAGGGCCATTCATGGAAATCAAGGCCCAAAATGAACTCTTAAGAGTTCAACTATATGATAAATTCTTGAAGAACACAACCTCCAAGCAGCAGAGATTGATGGCAACATATGACATCAAGGAGGATAAGATGATTTTTACTCATCTTAAGCCTAAAATCCCAAAGCCCAGATCATCTGCAGACTACACCAAAACAAGTCTATAGGTCCTCTCCAAGGACATACACCCCATGGATCAGATAGAACTGCACAAACAGACAGGGTAAATGGTGTATGCCACACTTGCAGACAGGGCCATGCTGGCCCATCGGTTAAAAGAATCACTAAGGAATACAAATACACAACTTGATTTGGAAAGGATGTCTTCCACTGCTAAAGACAACATAATAAAAATGTTGGAAGACATAATCATTGATATAGGACATGATCCTAAAGATCCAAAGGGTATTAAGGCCCTTATGAAGAAAAAGGAGGATGAAATTGTTGCACTAAGAAAGCAAGCAAAATTGCCTCCAACCATTCACCCTCAAACAACTGAATTTGTACAAGAGAAGCAAGTTGATGAGGCCATGGATCTGCTTCTGATGATGAATCAAAGAATATTGCAAATGGAAGCAGAATTGGAAAAGGCATTGCAGGACAAGCAAGGGGAGTCAACCTCCCAGCCCCCTCAAACTTCTACAAATCTTGGCCCTGCCCCTCCTAGACAAGTAGCAGCAGCCCCTCCTACCATTCCAGCACCAACCACAGCCACATCAGCAACAAGAGCAATAGAAGCAACAACATCAGCAGCAAAATCTAGCATGAGCATGGAGGACTTGATGAAAGTTGTCAAGGAACTTGAGGTTCAAGTGACAGAAATCAATGAAGCCAAAGATAGACTGGTCAAGCTAGAGGCCAGCTACGACAAGTCCAAAATGACAGTGGCAGAGAAGCAGAGAGAGATGAAGGCATTGGAGACCAAAGTAAAAGCTTTGGAAAAAGAATTGATTCTAGGCAAAACTCTGGCAGAAATCAAGAAGATAATCTGGGCCAAAATTGGCCAATCAATCCATGACCAATGGAGGTCAATCCAGGCAATATATGAGAAAATTGAACTAATAGGCATAGCTCATGTAGAGATACAAAAAGCTAGAATAACACTAGGAATCATGCCTGAGCAGGCCAATAAAATAATACATTTCCTCAATACTCAAACTAGGGAGGAATTGGCAGCAATAGAAATAAATAGCAGAACAGACACTATCCTGACAGCCAAAAAAGTGCTGACTTTAAGAAATTTTACTCAAACTCTAGAAAGTAAATGTCAGGATATGAAGGCAGAAATAGATGAATTCAGGGCAAAGATGACAGTATTGCAGGATAAAGGACTGCGAAGCCTAGTGACTGGCATAGGACAACTGTTGTCATATGATCAGTATATCACAAGGATCAACAATTATGTTGAAAATCAGATCACAGCATCCACCAGCTCTACAGAAGAAACAGGGCCTCCCTCTGGGCAGTCTCTGTATGACAAATTAGAAAATTTATTTTTTATTGAGCATGAGATAAATCATCTGTTTGAAGTGCCTCCAAATTTTTACAGATATACTGAAGCAGATGAAGCACTGGTAAAAATAAGGAGACATCAACTACCTACAACTGATTGGTGGCAGGCAATGCTGGAAGTACTGCCTAGGTGATTCCACTATATTATTTCTTTTTTTTTTAAATTCAGATCTCAGTCACAGTACAGGTTAGCAGGTGATCAAGCACGCAGATATCACAAGAAGCATCCGTACAGTGACTCGTCAAAGCACTCAGACAACAGGCTCAATTAACACAGATTTAAAGACACAACGACAACCAACTTTGCTGATCCAAAAAGTCAAAAATTGTCTGACAGAAAGATAGTTGCCATCTCAACATTAATTGTTGTAGTTATTTCTTTCATTTACTTTTTGTAAGAGAGTTGGTGGTGCAATTTATTGCACAATAAATCACTATTGAGATATTTTGTATCCTATTTTTGTATATATATCCCCTCAAAGAACGTATTGAGGGTCGGTTGTAGTGAAACTCTTTCAGAAGAGCTGTATTGTATATCTGAGACATTTTGCTAATACAAATTACTGGTGGAGTTCCTGGTTTCTATACTGTCTGAAGGTGGAAATGAATTGCTGTGTGATGTTGTAGAATTCCTGTGTCATTTGCTGGAACAATAAGTTATTCTGAACTGTGTTCTTATCTTTCTGTGCATGCAATAATTTATATATGTTCATGATCATAGTAAATAGAGAAAAATAATAGCTTAGGATTTGTTTGAATACACCCTATGCTCAATCTCTATTTCTAAATATGTTTTCTTCTGGATTAGCCATGGATATGAATTCTTAATTGCTCATGTGTAAACTAATTCTCTCACTGTGAATATTGTTTAAGAATTCTTAACTGCTCTTAAGAAATACTTTCATTTCTCCCCTTATTAGCATATTGGAAGATTCTCAAGTTCCTTTCACTCACTAATTCCATAACTTCATTACCTAATCTTAAAAAATTGTTCCACAGATGCCTATCTGGCTTTGCAGCAATACTTTTTCTTCAGAAACATACTTCAGCAGTACACTTCCTTGAACTCCATTGCCCAATGGCCCAAACTGTTCTGTAATTCATACCTCAGCTCTATTTGAATTCACCAACCAACAAAATTCAAAACAAAATCAGCACACCATAACTAGCCTAAAATCACCCACCAACAAAGCTAAATCATAAAGAGAGAGCCCTCTCTGGTTACAGGCAGGCTAGGACCTGTAACTAAAATATTGGTTAGTGGTTACCTCGGCCGTATTCCCTTTAGGAAGCAGGGAACAACCTGAGTGATAACATCATTGGCGACTCCACTGGGGACTATTTCAAATTACCACTTGAAAGAAAACAAGCTTCCTGTTCAACCTTCTCATTGAATATCAAGGAAACAAAACTCAGAAGCTGGCTCCGAAGAAGAAAACTCGTTACACCAGGTCAAACCCTGATCCTAATCCCCCAGCTGTCTTTGAAAACCCCAATTTAATTCCCAAGATCTTGAAAAAGCAAGAGCAGCTAGGAGAGCTCTCAGATTCAGGTGCTGAACCAGTCCAGCAGAGCTATATTCCTACTCCTGCCAAAGCATCAGTTTATCCTCACATAACCCCCACTTATCCTAGTCCTTCATCCACTTCCCAAGGTAGCTTCCCCACCCCTCCATCCCCAACACACCTTACTCCTATTATCCCTGTTGTTCCAGCGGTTCCACTCCTTCTTGCTATCCCTTTTATCCCTGCAAATATGGCTAACAGATATGCCCCTTTACACCTGCCTGCAAATCCAGGGGCTATGCCCCAGGATTATCAAAGCAAGATCACTTACTTTGATGGTGCTGGCTCTTATACAGCCCAGCAACACACCAAGAGAATGCAGGACTACTTTGAGAACTATGAAATAGATGTTGAAGATGTAAGAATGAAAATTTTTGTACAAAGTTTAACAGGGGATGTAAGGACTTGGTTTAGGTCCTTGGCTATACAATCCATACTCAATCCTGATGCTTTATACCTAAACTTCTTAAACCAATGGGAAAAGAAGAAAGACCCTCTACACATACTAACAGAGTATGATAATTTGAAAAGGGGTCCACAAGAAACAGTTCAAGAGTACTGTGTTAGGTTCAACAATGTATACAACGCCATTCCTCAGAACCTAAGACCTCCACCTGATCTGGCCTTGATCAAATTTCCTGATGGATTTGATTCAGATATGGCATATCAATTAAGAGAAAGAGCACCTCCAAGTCTTGCAGACATGCAGAATATAGCTGTCAGTGTGGACGCAAACCTGATTGCCAAGAGAACCAGAGCAAAAAATGAGAGAAGAACAACATTTAAAGAGGAACCCTCAATCTTTTACCAAAATCTAGATGCAATCAGGAAGGGTATGGAGAGGTTGGGGGATAGAGTTGAGACCATGGAGAGAAAGTCCTCTTGGGAAGGGCAAACAAGCAACACTTCTAGGAATCCCAATTTTAGAAAAAACCAAAACCCAAATGCTGGGAGGACTGGTCCTGATCAGAATATCAGACCTCCATTTCAAGAAAATTATGATGAGGCCTCAACCACTAGTGAACAAGTAGAATATCCCCACATCAATCTAATGGGTTTGGACAGTGAACAACAAGCATTCTTAACACAAGATGATCAACAAGCCCAAGAATACAAACAATTCCAAGCAAAATCTGGTGAGCCATTTGATTCCAGAGAAGGGTATGACACAACAGTCTATGAAGTACACAAAAAATACAAGTTAAGAAGTAGAACCATAGATGTACCTGAGAATACCAAACAAACAAACACCAAACTGCCCAAAAAATCTAGTGATAAAGCTGCCTTAATAGAGTCCTCAGATAAAAAACTCCAAAGGGAGGTCAGAGTGGAAGATGTATCTGATATACAGCCTCTAGTAAAACCTACATCTACACCATTTCTTCCAATAGAGATCTTGGGAAAACCTCTAGAAAATATACCCAATTCAAGCTTACCCCAAAACGGTGTACCTCACCAGGACCAGGTCACCCAAAATTCAGCAGAGAAAGAAAAACTTGTTGCTCACAATATAAAATTTCATATGGAAAAGCCTTTCAATCTTGAAACAAAAATTGGCAAACTGAAAATCGCAATTCCTCTTTCTGAACTAGCCAAACACGAGGTCTTCAGACAACAAATCAATAGATCATTACAAGTACCAAAAAATAGGGATGCAGTTAATATTATGGATGATCAACCAGAGCTGATTTTTGGCTCAGAAGTCAATGGCAAATCAGTGGATGGAGGTACCCCTCCATTCTATGTAAGCCTAAACATCCATGACAAGGTGCTACACAATGCCATGTTTGACTCAGGGGCCTCTCATAACCTAATGCCCAAATCAGTAATGGAGAAACTTGATCTAGATATCACTAGACCCTATAAAGATTTGTTTTCATTTGATTCCAGCCAGGTGAGATGTTTAGTCCTGATCAAAGACCTTTGTGTATCCCTAGTCCAATATCCAGCGAAAACAATTTTAATGGATGTGGTAGTAGCTGACATTCCACCTAAATATGGTATGCTCTTATCAAGATCATGGGGTGCCAAACTCCAAGGATCTCTGCAACTAGACGTCATATGCCACAATTTCAGTCTTTGGCCAGCCAAAGAGATTATACCGAGAAACACTGATGAAATATGTGATCAGCAGTCAGGAGAAGCCCCAAAACTTCCCAATCTACTCCATTCATTCAGGCATGGACTCATTCATATTGTACAATGCTTATATGTGTCCCAAAACTGAGATCAAGCTCCTAAAAACAACAGAAACCAGGCACATGAATGAGCAGTCCACTGCTCAAGATCAAAAGATCACTGATGTGATCAAACCAACACAGGCTGTTAATATTTTACAAGAATCATCAAAACTAGACCAGCCCACTCAACAAATCTGTAAATCCATTGAAAGAAACACTGATCAAGAGATCTTGTGGTATTTAGAATTTGATGGGTCAGTAAACAAGCTAGGAACAGGAGCAAGGGTGTGGATACACAATACTCAAAATGACCATGCTCTAGGTCATGCATATAGGCTTAACTTCAGATGTACAAACAACATGGCCGAGTATGAAGCCCTTTTACTAGGTCTCAAACTGATTAAGAGTCTTGGAGTGACCAAAGTTTCTATATTGGGTGATTCAGACCTAATTATACAACAGGTAAAGGGAAATTTTGTCACAAATGATCCTAGGCTAAGGTCTTATAGGATAGCAGTGACAGACTTGCTCAACAGCTTCTTGGAATATCAGCTCACCAAAATACCTAGAAGCCACAACTTGCATGCTCATAGTTTGGCAACTTTTGCAAGCACCT
>APFE030964839.1:30612-41701 GCA_000404065.3 Pinus taeda | reverse complement strand
TAACCTTGCATCTAGGGCTATAGGAGTTTAATATTGGTTGTGGTCATCTAAATTTCTTGATCAAAACCTATTTTCCAAATCTTAATGTTATGTTATTTAGTTCAATGGTTTTTTTGTTCATATTGAGGATAGTATCAAACTTCTTGGAAATTGTATATTGATGACTAGAGGGTTACGTTTTATTTATGGATGTGTTCACTAGTTTCCTAAAGGATGCAACATCATCCAAATAATAGGTTGCATCCCAACTTTTTTTGAATCCATTACTTTACCTTGGAAGTGAAATCTTGGTTAAGCCAAAGATTATGTGCAAGTGATTGGTTAAAGAGAACTGTAAAATCCATAATTGGAGATCTACTCAAAGAATCCTAATATTGAAAAAGTCTATAGTAAACCCTAGCCTTTATTGAAATTATATGATGTGGTCTTCACTATGTTATGATAGAAATGTATAACATCCCAAAACAAGTATAAAAACATGGTTGTGCAAGCCTCACACATTTGACCAACACCTTCTGGTGTCTATGGAGTGCAATGCAAGCCTCACACATTCAACCACTACTTTTAGGTGTGTAGGGTGTGCAATGGGATCCGATGACATTTTACCACTACCTTTCATTACCCCCATGGCGATATCAAGGGTTGGACACCTTCATGGGAATTGAACCTTGGTCGCTTGTGAAAAATTGCTCATTTCTCACTACTAGATCCAATTTCTTTGGGCACATATTTTTCAACATTTTAATAGCTTAAAAAAATATTGAAAAATATTGCTTGATTAAGTACATTGAATTACCTAATATATATACGTTTCTTCTATTAATTTTAAATTGTTTTCTCTCCTAGTAACATATCTCAAGGAAAGATCATGGGCACTTCCCCTCATTCAAAGGATTCCACCTAAGGTAAATACTAAATTATTTAGGGCACAAAACCAACAATGATAAAGCTAAGTGTCATTACAACAAGCTCAAGATGTCGCTTGCACTAACAAAACTTAATTGGGAAAGATAATTCTTTATGTTACAAACATTTATACTAAATATATCTAGGTACATATTTTAAATTATAATACTAATAAATTTGTAATTAGTATTAGAATAAAAATATTATTTATAATTAATCAATATTTATAATTATAAAATGAATGCAAGAAACAAGATCAATGGATCTTTGCGCAGGCGATCATTGTGTTTTGGGATGTGCATTTCACATTCTTAGTTTGTATGCTTGTGGTTGACCTAGCAGAGTTCTCATGATTCTTCTCATTTCCAATGCCTATCTCCATTTTTTATGTTGTTCTACGCATCAATTTCTCAAATATCGCTACATCTCTGAGGATTCCTAACTGAAGGTTATTGCTTGGTAAGGTTTGTTTATAGGTGGTTCCTCACTATACTTTGTTCTTTTGACTTATCAGTGTCTTGTCCCCTGGCCATGAGGGATGAGGATCTTCTTGACTATGAGCAGGACATGTCAAAAACCCATGTCATATGGGCCTAGCCACCTCTGTTAGGTAATGAGGTTGTCGATGATTATGTTATTTACTCAGTCAGGGAGGCTAGGTCTGTCACTTCTTGCTCCATTGAACAAAAAAATATGGGGCATTCTACATCTGGTGACAAGGTGTCTATCATGAATGTCGAACTCTCTCCTTTTTGGATTTTGGCCAGTGGGGAATCTCATGTCGACGCCAAAATTTTCCAAGGGTTTCATCTACCTTCTTGGTGTTCTGGTTTCTTAGCTCGTTCCACGACATAATTTCAATAAACTGAACCCTGGGTCTTAGGGTATGGTCTTCATATTTCAGTGGAAAATGTTGGTGTTTTTTAATGTAGGGGTTTAGGTGATGGTTTCCCTTTCCCTCCAGTTTCCTCATATTTCTCTCTTCCACATATTCCCCTTGACCTTCCCTCAACAAGATGCTTCTTGAGGGATTTGGTGTCTTAGGAGGAGGATGTGAGGTATTTCAATAAAGGTCATGAGGTGTTGCTTGTTGGGAGGGATGAGATATCTGCGTTGTCTGGAGGTTTGTCCAACAAGGAGAAGAGTATAGGCTAGGTAAAAGGAAGAAAGAGGATTTCATTAAATAGTCTGAGGACGTGATGATGTCTTTATCTTTGGGTGCAGATGTGGTTATTCGATAGGTGAAGGCCTTATGTCGAACGTCACTAGTGGGTAGGATTTGCCGACAAAAAATTGGCAGGTCTTTCCTTATTGAATGGGTGGAGTTTGTGGTGTGTCCTCTTTTAAAAACCCTATGGTTGTTAGGTTTCTCGCTAAATGATGGATGCATATTATCTTTCAAGATGAAGAGGATTATAAACAAGTCACAGGTAGGTTGTTGAAATTTGACTCTTCTCGTGTAGTTTTCAAACCCTTGTCCCCCCTCTTTAATGAAAGATGTAAGCAGATGAACATCATTCCTTTATGGGTTAGAATTTTAGGAATCCTTTCCCATATGTGGCATGAACCTATATTTTGTGATATTGGTAATCTTGTGGGGGTATACTTGGAGCATGATGCATCTTATTTAAACATTGGTGACATGTATATGGCCTGAATCCTCGAGGATTAGTGTGGATCTCCATGGTGGGTTTCGTAGTGCTATTGTTATGGGTCCTGAGGTTGCTCCACTAGAGCTAGACTACGAAGGATTTCCTTTCAGATGTAGGAGATGCCATAAACATAGTGTTAGTTTATGGTATGTTCTATGCTTAGTGCAGTTTACTTTGATTTCTTCTTATTAGCCACTATTTAGAAATCACATCAACATAAGTTAAAATGTTGATAAAACATTAATAGATCAACAAAAAAAAATCCAAGACAAGAGACATAAGATGTGGCAGCTAGCCAGGGACAAACCCCAATGTGGGGAAACCCTTTAATCAATTCTTCTTTAATCTTCAATAGTTCAGCAGAAAGAACAATACAATTCAGAAATCTGTAATTTTATAACAGCGGTAGCAAACCCTAAATCAACAAAGTCAAACTTAGTCAAACAGCGCCGGATTGACCTCTAGTTAACCTTGAAGAACTTGGTTTTCAACAGAAAACTTTGGTAGCCCAAAATAGTCCTTGGTCAATGGTCAAAACAGAAGTCAAAGATCAGCAGTCTGCGGTCAACCCTAACAAGTCAACGCTGGTCAATGCTTTGGACAACGTTGGTCAAGGCAGCACCCAAAAAGCATGCACAGATCAGCCCTTGGTCAATGCTTCACAAAACAACCCTTCGCTTAGTCAAAGCACCCTAGAAAAGTCAACACGACCCTAAAATCAATCAACGATGCCATAAACAAAAGATACGTCCTTCTTCTTGCACGTGTGAGAGAAGTTGCTCCTTCGCTAGCCCAATGAGATAAGGAGAGAGAAGATGGGTTGAGATGAGATGAGTGAATAATGACTCAACCTCACTTGCATTTATATGATGTGCTAGGCATGTGTGCCACACATTTAGATGTTGGTCGACCTTGACAATTTGTCAAGTAAATATAAATAAATTCATATCTCCATAAATACTTATTGAAATCAGATGATCGTTAGATCAATCCTACACCTCTCGATGAGAGGAATCTACAAAAAATATTAGTTGCCATAAATAAGATGACCCACATGGAGTTTGTCCCTAGTTTCCAATTTTAACACTCCCTCTCAACTAGGGAGAACTCCATCTACTACTTTGTCTAACTGTCGATACTATCTTTGCCATCAAATGCACTGCCCTGCACTGCTTGGCTCTACTCTTCTTTCCTCTGCTCTGCTCTACTGAACTATGAAGAAGAAGAAATGGTCTAGGATGTATCATACCATCCTCCATTGACCCAAAGTCAGTCTCAGAGTGTGTGATACCACTCTCACTGATCCTAGATAAGTATCATTGATCCTAGATCAATAGAGGTCATCCTAGCATAGGGAGTACAGTAGATAAAATGATGTGTCCATCGATAGTACTATTAATGGTTCCTAACCCCATTTCCTACTCATTGATCAAACGAGAGGTACTTCCCATGAGTCCCAAATTGTATGGGTAGGATTCCTTGACAAGAGAACTAATCATCTTGTCCCAGAGTCACCATGGGGTATCACAGGGGAAGGTTGAACCTTTCTCCCTATACATAGCGCACCACTAGGGGAGGATGAGTCGCCCTGTGGTCACATGTCACTCCAATAAGTACCCCAATCCCCATGGAGCTTCCAGGTCTCAATGTATGCATCATACACGACCCTTATAAGAGGGTCTCTCAACGACACCAAGTCGTTCTCGGAAAGTCAAGAATTTGACCTTTCCCAAGGGCTTCATCAAAATTTCAGTGACCTACTCATCTGTACCGATATGTTGGAGCCTTATTTCTCCCTGCTGCACCATATCCCGTATATAGTGGTACCTAATATCGATATGCTTGGAGTGATAATGAAATATAGGATTCCCTAATAAATGAATCCCGCTCTGGTTGTCACACAGGATCATGGTAGTATCCAATGTAAATCCAAACATCTCACTGAAGAGGTTCCGCAACCAGACCGCCTCATAAGAGGCCATATTCGCAGAAATGTTCTCTACCTCAGTGGTGCTCAAAGCCACCGACTTCTGCTTCCTGCTCATGCATGATATCAAGGAAAATCCCAAAGAGAAACAACAACCGAAAGTTCTCTTTCGGTCCACCACATTGCCTGCCTAATCAACATCGGTATATCCATATAACCTCACATCTTTGGAAGTGTATCTCAACCCATGAGTGATTGTGCCACGAAGGTATCTCAATAGATTCTTGGAACCAATCCATTATATGTGGTGAGGCTCAACCATATGTTGACTCAACGTGTTGACTGGAAAACATATATCCAGACAGGAGTTCACCAAGAACATCAATGCTCCAATGAGTTGACGACACTTGGTAGCATTTTGTAAAATAGGTTCGGTAGCACTATTGCTTAACTTATTGAAGTCAAGCTCCATCGGGTTAGTCACAGGCTTGCAGTCCACCACATCGAATCTCTCCAATATACTCACCACATATATTCCTTGAGATAGGAAAATCTCCCCTGGCTTTTGACAGACTTCTAGTCCTAGGAAATAGTGCATCAGTCCTAGGTCCTTTATCTCAAACTCAGAAGCCAACTCCCTCTTACATTTTTGAATGAGAGGGTTTGCCCCTGTTAGAAAGAGGTCTTCAACATGCAGCATCAGTATGAGAGTTTTGTCATCTTCAACCTTAAAGTAAAGCTTAGGGTTGGCTTCACTCCTAGTGAATCCCAGCTTCATCAAGTAGCTATCGATCCTCTCATACCACGCCTCGGGTGCTCGCTTCAGGCCATAGAGGGCTTTCTTCAACCTGGACACATGACATTCCCGATGATGAATCTCAAATAATTCGTGTTGTTCCACATAAACTTCCTCTTTGATCGAACCATGCAAGAATGTGGTCTTGACATCCATCTGATGTAGGTTCCATCCTTTCGAAGCAGCAAGGGATATGATCGAGTGGATGGTGGTATATTAGGCAACAGGTGCAACTATATCATCATATTCTATACCTTCCTTATGAGATAAGCCACGAGCGAAAAAACTAGCCTTATACTTTTCAGCACTTCCATCATCTCCATGCTTTATCTTGTAAAGCCATTTTGAAGTGACAACGACTTCGTCTTGGGGTCTGGGGACCACATCCTAGACATCGTTCTTCATGATGGACTCATATTCCTCAGTCATAGCATCCTTGCATACTTGATGCTTGATAGCTTCTGTGAATGACAAAGACTCATTTTGAATGATCATGCTCATGATGGTCAAGTATACTTGATACCTGGTCGGCTTCTTACTTTCACGGAAAGTCCCTCTAGGTGCAATGTGTACTTCAGCATCATCAAGTGTCCCCGTGAGCCATGAAGGCCTCTTCCTAGAAGAAGAAGGCTCTTGCGGAGGGGAATCAATAGGATCCACAGGTTCTTCCACATCGGGCATCGTCTCATCTTCCTTTTCCTCCGGTTTCCTGGTGTCAGCTTCTTTAGATTCCCTTAGAGTAGGAAGATTGTCAACTTTGCTAAGAGCCATATCTTTGTCAAAGGTGAGATCATGGCTAATCTCGACTTCCCTTTGACCAACCACATAGATTCTATATCCCTTAGTATTTTCTCTATAGCCCACGAAGATTCCTTTCTTTCCAGATGCACCCAATTTATTCCTTCTCTTTCGGTACATGAAAATATACAGGACTTCCAAAAATTCTAAAATGAGATACGTCAAGTTTCTTACCAGTGAACATTTCTTCGGGAGTCTTGGAACCCAATGCTTGATGAGGGAATCGGTTTTGCACATATACGACGATTTTCGCAGCTTCAACCCATAGAAACTTCGGAAGCCTTTGATCATGGAGCATAGCACATATAGCTTCCACAATCATATAATTCCTCCTTTCTGCCACATCATTCTGCTCAGGAGTATATGGTGTTGTATTCTCCCTCTTAATGTTGGCCTCTTTGCAAAAGTCATGGAACTCATTAGATTCATACTCAGTCCCATTATCAGTCCTTAATATCTTGATCTTCTTTTTGGTTTGATTCTCAATCAAGGCTTTGAAGTGACGAAACCAGGGGAATACTTCATCCTTCTTTTTCAAGAAGTATATCCAAGTATTGCAAGAATAATCATCTATAAAATTGAGGTAATATAGATATCCTCCCAAGGAGTTCACAGGCATCATACCAGATATGTCTGAGTGAACCAACTGCAATATATCGAAGGTCTTGCTATGGCTTGAGGGGAATGGTCCCCTTTTGATATTTCCATCCGCACATCCCAGACATACACCTTCTTGCTCTACTTTGAACTCGGGCATCCCTGTCACCATTTTTCTCACATCAGGTAGAGCTTTATAATGAAGGTGAGCAAACCTCTGATGCCATAGTTCGGATTGAAGAGATGTGTCACAAGACATGATACCCAACGGACTTCCTCCAACCTGATATAATGAATCAACTTAAAACCCAAGAGTGAAAGCATATTTAAAATTATTTTTCCTTACACGTACCTTGCCATCGATGAAGGCCACCTTGTAGACTTTGTCTTCCATTGCCGAAATGTACACCAAGTTCCTTTTAAGTTCAAGTACATATAGGACTTCTTGCAAATGAATTGTATTATCCTTATTCAATTGAAGAGTGACATTTCCTACGCCTTTCATAGGATATTTTGAGTTGTCCCCAAGAATAATTTCCAAGTTGATCTCCTTCTCTATCAGATTGAGAAAGCTTCTTTGTAACAAGTGAAGTGCCTTGAGGCACCACTATCAATAAGCCAATTTCCCAGCAAGTCCAGGGGAGTAATGGTAGAGAGGGACGCTAGTAGATAATATTCATCTTGCTTATTGTTAGCAACATTAGATTCATACCTAGAGTTTCTTGCCTTCTTGGAGGGTTGACCACTTCCTTGATTTGCGACATTCCTCTTTCCTTTACCATTGAACCTGTCATTCCTTTGATTGCCTCAGGGGTGATTTTGATCATCGTCATGATGTGAGTCCTTTTTATCAGGGCACTCCCTTGCATGGTGGCCCATTTTGTTACAATTGTAACATCTTCCTTTTCTTCCACCCTTCAGTCCGACCTTTCCTTTAGATCTAGCCTCGAAATTGTTTCTCCTTTTAGCATGAGAGGAGAATGCAGCGGGATTGCCTCTAAGTGCAAGGATTTCTTGCTCTTCCATCCTTGTTTCTTCTTGAATTCATCTTGCCATCAGTTCCTCAAATCTTGGATTACATTATTGTTGAGAAGAGCGGTTCTGAATATATACCATTCAGATGGGAGCCCTCCGAGAGTTATGATAGTCATTTCCCTGTTAGGAACGACTTCCCCAATTGATAGGAGATCATTCTTGAACTTGGTGATCCTTAAGAAGTATGCTTGAATACCCTCATCTTTGCCCTTCTTAATTTCCTTCATCTTATTTCTAAGGAACAAAACTTGATTTGCATCATTAACTTTAGGTAAGCTTACCAGTCTGTCGTAGATTTCCTTAGAGGTGGTCAGCTTGGAAACATAGGCCACCATGCGTTTGTCGATAGAGTCTCGGATGATCTTCTTTGCTTTGACTTCTCCCCTGGTCCACTTTGTCCTAGCAACAATGGATGCATTTGATGGAGGCTCAAAAATTTTGCCTCTCACATGGTCCAACACTTCTTTCTCTTCTAATGTTAGATCGAGAGAAATCTTCCATCTGTGATAGTCGAACTTCTCACGGAGCTTGTCTTTAGCGGGGAAGTGTGATGAGGACCCTATGAAGTCTTTGAGATTGCTTTAACAGCCTTTAGTGGTTGCTCTTGCTCTTGCTTGGGCTTTGTCTTCACCTCAAATCTAAACCCATGTTAATTTATAGTATGTTCTATGCTTAGTGTAGTTTACTTCGATTTCTTCTTATTAGCCATTGTTTAGCAATCACATAAAAATAAAGTAAAATGTTGATAGAACATTAATAGATCGACAGAAAACAAGCCAAGACAAGAGACACAAGATGCGGCGGCTATCTAGGGACAAACCCCAATGCGGGGAAACCCTTTGATCAATTCTTCTTTAATCTTCAATAGTTCAACAAAGAAAAATAGTACAGTTCAGAAATCTATAATTTTATAACAACAGCAGTAAACCCTAAATCAACAAAGTCAAAATTAGCCAAACAACCTCGGATTGACCTATAGGCAACCTTGAAGAACTCGGTCTTTAACAACAAAATTTGGCAACCCAAAATAGTCCTTGGTCAACAGTCAAAACAACAGTCAAAGATCATCAGTCTGCGGTCAACGCCGGTTAATGCTTTGGTCAACACTGGTCAACACAACGCCCAAAAAAAATGCGCAGATCAACCCTTGGTGAACAATTCACAAAACATCCCTTTGCTTAGTTAACACATCCCTAGAAAAGTCAACGATGCCCGGAAAGTCAATGCTGCCCTAAAATCAATCAACGATGCCCTAAACAAAAAATGTGTCCTTCTTCTTGCATGTGAGAGAAGCTGCTCCTTCGCTGGCCCAATGAGATGAGGAGAGAGAAGATGATTTGAGATGAGATGAGTGAATAATGACTCAACCTCACTTGTACTTATATGATGTGCTGGGCATGTGTGCCACACATTTAGTTGTTGGCTGACCTTGACAATTTGTCAAGTAAATACAAATAAATTCATATCTCCATAAATACTTGTCAGAATCGGATGATCGTTACATCAATCCTACACCTCTCTACGAGAGTAATCTATGAAAAATATTAGCTACCATAAATAAGATGACGTGCATGGAGTTTGGTCCTAGTTTCCAATTTTTACACATAGGCATCCCTCAAAGTATTGTGTGCTACCCCTATACAAAATATTGAATAGATCAAAATTTTCATCTATGGTTGGTGTTAATGAATGGGGATTTTCATCATACGAGTTGTGGGTTTCTTCATCTACTATGAATACACAAGGTCTCGAAGAAGATGACCAATATTATCAACAAACCACTATGGGTTCTCAGCCAGATGTGAAACCTTAAGTTCATTCGGCTCTAGAATGCAAAGGTACTTTTTCGATTTCCCCTCCTACTTCCTCAAATCCTTCTTTCAATGATGTTGATTTTTCACTTTTGCATTCTTAGTTAAGTTTTAACATAGTATTTGAAGTCTCATGTGTAGTCACTTCTTGCAACCCTCCTCGGATTTCCCCCTCCCTCCCTTTCTTGGCTATATGCCCTTTTCCAAATGCCCTAGATGACATATCCTCCCAATCTTCCTCAACTTTGTTTTCCTCATCTAAGTACACGGAAATTTATGTTGTCCTTTGCAAAATTTTTCCCCAGGTTATGGTCCCTCTGAAGAGTGGCATTATCTAGGGATTGGGACAACTTTCTTTGTAACCTATGAAATGTCGTAGTGGAGGTCGTAAATCTTTCCTATCTAAATCTAAGGATAAATTCCATGCATATCTTGCCACTGAAAAGAAATTGTCTATCAAAGGGGTCCTTAAAGCTAGCCCAGCCTTGATGGCATCATCTAAATGAAAATTATGTCTTGATTTGAATTTGTGGAAAACCTGTGATCAGTTATGAAACCAACGTTTCGGACTACCTTGGTGAGTCCATCATCAGGGCAATGAGATAGTATTTGAGAAGAGAATGAATTTCAGAGCTTTATTAATAGTTTAAATTTTTTTTTAGATTTTTGTTATTGTAGGGGTATTTCTTGTCCCCCACAAAATAAGCATTGAAGAGTCTAATTGAGGCAATCGATTGTTACACTGAATTTTGTCACCTTGACTATCTGCAGTTATATGGCCCCATCAATAGCCATATTGTCCTCTTTGTCAAGCCCCATACCTCTGCTCTTCATGTCAAAACTTCAAAAGAGAGAAAGTCACTTAAAAAACATGTTTATCTCTGGGTACGCAGGTTCTCTCTACCTTACCTGCGTGTACGCACTCCAAATACACTGTACCTGCGTACTAATACGCTCTGTATGCTAAAGGTTGGGTGCGTACCCCTGTAAAGGTCAAAAGGCGCGAGTTTCATCTTTAAAAAGTTACTTGTGGTCACTTCTAGAGCCTTCTAGAAGAGTTTTTTACGTGTATTGAGCGCCTCCAGATGGTTCATGCATCCCTATGATAGAGGAGCTTATCCCATCAAGAGAGGAGCTACCCCATCCAAAAGAGGGAGTATCCCATTGATGTTGGAACTGAATAACCTCCTCTAGAATACTATAAATACAGGCATTTGGCCATGGGAGGAGGAGGTTGAAAGCTGAACATTCTAAAGGGTAAATGCTGCTGGAATTAGGACTTCCATTTGTTGACTTGTGAGGAGAGATCACTATCCTTCCTTGTTGCCATAGTGGGAGTGGGTGAGCTTGTCAAAGTAGAGGAAATCTCTTGCTGGATCCTGGGAGGAGCTTGCACAACACCAAGGCTCAGGTTGTAATGGTTCCTTTGATTATTTAATACAAATAAGTCCATTCTTCTCAATGATTTGTTAATGAATTATTTCATGCATTCCTTGGTCAGTATGATAGATATATTTTGTTTTATAATGAATATTCAGATGATATGTAATTGTTTGCCTTGTTAGTG
>APFE030964839.1:11904-30602 GCA_000404065.3 Pinus taeda | reverse complement strand
TAAAGCCATTAAGGAATGAAAAATCCCCACATCCATAAAGCATCTGCGAGGATTTCTCGGGTTGACAGGGCATTATCGCAAGTTTGTTAAGAATTATGGGAGAATAGCAGCACCTCTAACAACATTATTGAAGAAAGATGCATTATCATGGACTCCAGAAGCAGCAAAGGCCTTCGAACATCTTAAAGAGTCAATGTGCCAAACACCAGTCTTAGCTACACCAGACTTCACAAAAACCTTTATTGTGGAATGTGATGCTTCAGGAAATGGAATTGGTGTTGTTTTAATGCAAGATGAAAGACCCATTGCTTTTGAAAGTCGTCCAATCAAGGGAAAGTTTTTACACAAAGCTATTTATGAGAAGGAAATGTGGCAATACTCCATGCACTTAAGAAATTGCGACCCTACCTAATGGGAAGACACTTCAAGGTAAAAATGGATCATGATAGCCTTAAATACTTTTTAGAACAAATATTATCCTCTGAAGAGAAACAAAAGTGGGTCACAAAGATGTTGGTTGTGACTTTTTGAAAAATCTACAAAACAAGGAAGCAAATGTCGTGGCAGATGCACTCTCCAAGGAAAGGATGAGGTTGTGGAGAATGTGTCTGCCATTCTCTATTATCCAACCGATTGGATAAAATGAAGCACAGGGAGGAATGGAAGACATGACGAAAAAGTGTGGCATATAATTCGAAGGTCTTACAACAAGTTTGTACGCGGATACCATTTAGTTGGCAAATGGTTTGTTATTGTACAAAAGATCGCTTATACCTCTGTAAAGATTCCCAGGGTAAACAAATGATTCTTATGGAATGCATACTTCTCCCTAGGAGGGCGACTCCGGAATTTTTAAAAAGCGTTACCACAGGGTTAAGAGAAATCTTTCTGGGATGGCCTTAAATCAGATATTCAAAACTTTGTGGCGGAATGTTTGGTTTGCCAACAAAATAAAGTTGAAACAATTAAGACACCGGGTCTATTACAACCTTTATCCATTCCAAGCCAACGTTGGAGGAGGTTTCAATGGATTTTGTCACAGGTTTACCCAAGTCTGAGGGAAAGAGTGTCATCATGGTGGTAGTTGACAGACTTACCAAGTATGCACACTTTTGTGCATTATCACATGCATTTAAAGCCAGTACAGTTTCTAGTGCATTTATGGAAACAATTCAAAAGCTACATGGAAACCCAAAGATTATTGTAAGTGACAAAGATCCCATCTTCACTGGAAATTTTTGGACATAATTATTTTCTTGTCTTGGTACTCAGTTAGCTCATAGCTCATCTTATCATCCTCAATCTGATGGGCAAACTGAGATAGTAAACAATTGTTTGGAAGGATATCTTCGTTGCTTTGTATCTGATAAATAGACACAATGGGTCAAATGGTTGCCTCTGGCTGAATGGTGGTATAACACTTCCTTCCATGCAGCAACAAAAATGACCCCATTTATGGCACTTTATGGGTATCAGCCACCATCCATCACATCATATTTAAGAGAAAATTCTAAGGTTCAAGCAGTGGAACATCACATCGAACATCAACACAAGTCCTCCAACTCTTAAAGGATAACCTCGTGTTGGCACAGAATAGAATGAAACAACAGGCAGATCAACATCGCAGCGAAAGAAGTTTTGATGTAGGTGATTGGGTATTCATACGGCTACAACCATATAAGCAAATGTCCCTCAAGCAAGCTAAGAAGGATAATAAATTATCACCAAAGTATTATGGTCCGTACAAGGTGTTGCAAAAGATTGGTACTATGGCATACAAATTGGAGCTTCATGCAGCGTCTCGAGTGCACGTAGTTTTCCATGTTTCATGTTTACAGAAGGTTATAGGCGACAAGCTCCTAGTTCAAAAAATATTTCCGGAACTTGACGAGGAAGGAAAAATTATATTGGAACCAGAAGCAATCACAGAAACAAGAACTCGACAACTACGAAATCGATCAATTTCGAAGTATCTCATCAAGTGGAAGAACTTATCCGCTGAATATTCCACATGGGAGGATGAAAATTTTATACAAAAGCATCATAACTACTCAAGCATTGAGGACAACACTTTTTTTGAAGGAGAGGGGCATGTTAGGTCCCTATAATACTAGTGATTACCCCATTACATTGTAGTTGTATCCCTTATTAATATTGTTGTGCCCCTATGGTCCCCATATTTTTATTATTATGCCCCATAGAATCCCTCTATTGTTATTTTTGTGGCTTCATATTATTATTGTTAGGTCGGTTGGGTTATATCGTGACTCCTTAGACTCCTATATATAGAAAGGAGGTTTTGTCATTTAAATCATCGAAGAATTTTTCATTTTTGTAATGTAAATGAGGTTGCCCCCTCGAAGAGGCTGAATTCTAAGGCGTTGATCTCTCTTTTCTATCTTTTTGTGAGCTGGTTTCATAACAGTATTCCTCCTGCTTCTTTTCAACCTGATATTCCTCTCATCCATTGGATCAAGCTGTTGCAGATCAATGGCCTAAGTTCACTGTGCATGTTGGTGGGTCCGGGTCATAATCCTGGCTTCCTTAACGGACCCAAAATCTTTATAATGTGGGCTCTAATTCCTCTTTGGATCCACTTCTAGTTGTTTTGGGGACACGTATTTTCGTGTCGTTTTGTCCTCGATAGTTGGATCTAGGTTGACGGGTTGAGCAGTTTTTTTTGAGTTATAGGCTCTGTTCTCGAGCCATTGGCTCTCTTCCCAAGGCGCAAAGTGATAGCAAAATTCTTTGGTCGTCTTCTACCTTGGGTTTGATGTATTCTATGTAATCTATTTTATACGGATAATTGAATAGAAGGACAGACTCTTGCTTAAGAAAAAAAATAATGTTGAATGTTCTATATGTCATAATTTTGGACATGTTGCAACTAGTTGCAAAAGTAGAATGTTTCAAGATAATAACTCTCTCACAGAAAGATCATCAACTTCTAGGCACTTTAAGGGATATTTTTTTTCTTGCAATATGTTTGGTCACAAATCCATTGATTGCAATAGAATTAATATGAAACATATAATATGTTATGCATGTAACAAGTTGGGAATGTAGAAAAAGAATGCAGGAACAAGTCTATGGATCGTCATAGACAATATGGTAAACAACCAAATAAGAACATTGATATCAGAAAATGTGAAAAAAGATGGATCCACCAATAAGAAAGAAAAGGAAGAACAGATAAGGTGTGGTCTTTCTCTCTTCTCATTCGAAGATGAAGAGATAAGAGTAAAATGGAGTCTCTCAGGAAAAACCATCATGGTAATGTTATTCTTCGAACTGATGTTTCAACAAAAGTTCTCAAAAAAGGTAAAGCCAGAAGTAATAAAACTAGAGCAGCAGTGGATTCTTTGTTAGTTCAAGGGCTAAAGAAGAATATCCTAAGTGTAGGATAAATGGAAGATAAGGGAAATACAATTGTGTTTACATCAACCAAGTGTAAGGTTATGATTGAAGTAACTAGAAAAGTCATAATAAGAGGATACAGAAATCGAGACAAATTGTACATGTTTGAAGATCGAAATTATCATAGATATGATAAAGGATCAGACTTAGAGTAAAAGAATATTTTTCCTACTGCAGTTTCTTATTCTTAAATGAATATTTCTAACATTGACTGTAAAAGTGGTGAGAGGTTCTTGACCTCATAGAGAACAAAATATGGTTATCAGGTCCTCGGGATCAATGATGTGTAATCTCAGGGGGATTAATACATATTAATTCCCATGGTTTTTTTTTCATGTTGCTTATACTACTGACAATGTCTCTAGTAAAGTAATAGTAAACAGATACAGACATAACAGACTCAAGGGGAGTTGAAAATGTGAAATTTCAATATTTCACTTTCTGTACGCAGATATTATGAAGAAAAATCTCATGTATATGCGAGTTCTCAGCTGCAAAATCACATATATTTTGGTTTGATGAAGAAATAGTGGAATAGACTCAGGAAAAGGGTCTGATATTCTTCAAGTCAATTATCAATAACCTTTTTTGTTACAGTCTGTTGATTCTATTTGGAAGTGATTTTGGCTTGTATAAGTTTTTGATGACTTGATGTATGACTGGTTGATGATGATGCCTTGATGATTCTTATTGATATATGAAATGATATGATCATATATGACAGTGAACAATTGGCACAAGTTCAGGGGGAGAATTTTCTATGCTTTTAATAATGCATTGTTTGCATTATGCTTGCATCATACCTAATGATTATTTGGTGTTGCTACTTATGTTGATGAAGTTCTTCAATGATGAATTTGCTATGATGAACAGTTGATTATGTTTCATATTAATGAAGTGGTGTTGGTGTGATAAATATTCTTATGAATAATTGGGCCAAGAAAATGATGTTGTGAAGACATAGTCATATGCTATTGCTACATCTGTTGAATAATACTTGGAAACATGGCATATTGAAGAATGATGATACATTTTCCTATCTTATGATGATTCTCACTTATGATGTTGTGATTACATACCAGGTCAAAGGTTGATGATATTGAAGTTGCATTTCCTTATATTGCGAATTGATGATGGACATATACAGGTTGTTGTTCTTGGTACTGTCATATGCTCATGGTACAAATCATATATAGTGTATGATAGTTGTTAATGAATATCATGGTCTTATTAAGGTCTTTTGGTCTTGATTATGAATGTCTTATCTATCATTTAATGTAAATGTCATGTAAATACCTATGATGTACTCATTGTAAAATTCAATCATGTATGGACTATTGTGGTCAAGTCATTTTTGAACATATGATGTAATTTGTAATCCCACTGTGTTTGGGAAGTTGATATAACAATGATGTCAGATATGTAAACCCATTGTGATTGGATGATTGATGGAATTTTGAGTCCTTGGTGCTAGATTCATAGATTCATGTACTTCATTGTCAAATATTTCAGCATGTGCT
This sequence comes from Pinus taeda, assembly GCA_000404065.3. NCBI lineage: Eukaryota > Viridiplantae > Streptophyta > Pinopsida > Pinales > Pinaceae > Pinus > Pinus taeda. The sequence continues at coordinate 25,665 of APFE030964839.1, read as the reverse complement.
CAAGGGAGCATGATCAGAGATTTCAGCATGTGCCCAGGGGGAGCATGGTCAGTATTCCTATTCAGCTCTTCATTTAGCATTGGTCAACACTTTTCCCTTGATGTCAAAGGGGGAGAGTAACTTGGTGTTTGGGTTGGTGGTTGAATGATGCAGGAGCATCTGGACACCTCAATCAAAGAAAATTAGAGAAAGAAGACATGTGGATGACCACATGGACAGCCAGGGCAATCTTGAACAAGATTTTGTTAAGAAACTAATTTTAGTTAAAAATCAGTTAAAAACTGAATGCATGTGTAATAAGAAGTGAAGGATTCATGGGTGAATCAGGGAGAAAAATAGAGAGGAAAAAGAAAAATGGTGCCTGTGAAATAGGGAAAAATGTAGCTGTTGGAGAAACTCTGGATTAAGGCTGAGATGCCTTAAACTGTAATCTGAGATTGTAAATAATAACAATGCATCTTTTTAGTTGATATGGAAAATGCGCCTTGTGAACTTGTGTCTGTTCTGTGTTTTTTTATTTTTCCTCCTTTTGAATGCAGAAGTTTAGTAGAAAAGGAAAATGCCAGACCAAGGTAAGTGAGTTGGTTCAGAATCCATGAGATCTGAAAACTTGAGAGGATTCAAAGGCAGATGGTCACATGGCAAAGGGGGTACCGGCACGGGCAAATCAAAATGAAAGGCGGAGGTGAAACCCGTCGAGGATGAGTTTCGCTGCAGGCGGAACGACGGGAAGAAATGGCGATGCCCTGCCCGTACGATGCCCGGGCATTGCCTCTGCCAGAAGCACCATTTGCAGCAGCTGTTGCGGGCGCAGCAGGCGTTGTCGGGCATTAAGAGTAAGGATGAAGAGGGTGGTCAAAGAGAAAAATGCACTTTCGGAGAGGCTGAAAAGTGCAGAGGCTGCACGGAAAAGATTTGATGAAGAGCTGAAACGATTTGCAACAGAAACTGTAACCCGGGAAGAGGTGCGGCAATCATTAGAAATTGAAGACAGCCAGAACAGGGCTAAGCTCGAGGATTTGCTGAGATATCACTTGACGAAGAGTGGAGACGAGCTGACGAGCCTCAAGGACTATGTGACCCGAATGCAAGAGGGGCAAAAGGATATGTATTATATCACCGGTGAGAGCAAGAAGGCAGTGGAGAATTCTCTGTTCCTGGAGAGACTGAAGAGGAAAGGTTATGAGGTCCTGTTCATGGTGGATGTCGTCGATGAGAACGTTGTAGGTCAGCTCAAGGAGTATGACTGGAAGAAGCTTGTTTCTGCTATGAAAGAAGAACACGCAGTAGCGGTGCTAACGAGGAGCGAGTCCCTGTGAATAAACCTACGCCAAAGAAGACGACGAAGGGTTTCGGATGCAGTTGGATATGCCAGGATTGAGTAAAGAAAATGTCAAAATACACATCGAGGCGGTGTGCTGGTAATCAAGGGCGAAGGAAAATTAGAGGAGTTGAAATGTAATAGCAGGGCGACTCCCTGGGGGTGGATGCAATGTTAATGCGATCAAAACTGAAGTGAAAAACGGCAGTGTTGCTGTAGCGTGGTTGCTTTGAAGAGAGTTCGAGAAATGGTGGATGCCGCAACTGCCATCGCTGGAACATGCTGATTTCATGCGTTCTATTGTGATTTGTCACTTGAAAGTTTTCTTAGTTGACTGTGCCTAAAGAGAAGTGTTTCCAGGAGGCTTCGTGGGCCCATAACCCACAGGTCCCAAGATCGGACTTGAAAAAATCTTGAAAATGAAGAGACCATGAATTTGTTTTCATCAAGGGGGTCTCCTCGTTTTCATCAAGTGTTATCAGAGCGAGAAAGATTTCCTAGGGAGAGGAGTTTTTGCATGCGAAGAAAAGAGGTACTAGGAAGAAGAGGTACAGTTTGTTTGTTTGTAGTTTTTTTTAATTTATTTTGTGAAGGTGAGAAGATTGCAGCAAACCTGGAGCAGAAGTGCTCAATTGGTTCGAGAGGAGAGAACCGCGGAGATGCTGAGAGGACTAAGCTCAGCAGAGAAGCTTGGTAGGGCATCTGGTAGCAGGGAGGACTTGCTATGGCAGAGGTTTGGGTGCAGCTCACAAAAGGCAGTTCCACTGAAGAAGTGAAACAGTGGGTAGAATTGCTAATGCTAAAGAAACACATATGACCAGGAGGTCATAATTTTGTACCTCGGGAGCATATGACTAGGAGGTCATAATTTTTGTACCTCAGGAGTTTTGATGCAGGAGCATCTAGACACCTCAATGAAAGAAAATTAGAGAAAGAGGACAGGTGGACAACCACATGGACAGGCAGGCCAATCTTGAACAAGATTCGGTTAATAAACTAAATTTTAGTTAAAAATCAGTTAAAACTGAATGTATCTGAGTGTATGTGTAATAAGAACTGAAATATTCAGGAGTGAAAACAAGAAGCAAGAAGGAATAGAGAAAACCCTGAGCGTGTGAAAGAGGGAAAAATGTAATTGCCGGAGAGAGGAGACCGACTTCAAGAAGAAGGGATGTTCTTCGGTTGCGAATAAGGGATTGGAATTCGCAGTTTGGGGACGCGGTGCTTGAAACTTCAAGAGGAAGCTTGGATTGGAATGAGATAATGCAAGGCCTCGAGGACAATACGATTGAATTGAGAGTGAGTCTTCCTGAAGAGGATACTTATGTGGGCAATCCAGAGGAACAAACGCCGCTGGGTAAATTTCAAAATTTTGACGTCGACGACTTGTATGAAAGTCCTGGAGAGTTCGATCCTCATGGTCAGTATGAGGATTCTAGAATCGACCTGAGTGGAATTGGGAACGTTCAGAGGTTAGAACTGCCCAGATAGGTTTCTTGGGCCCATAACCCACAGGCCTGAGAAATGATTTGAAAAAAAAATTGAAAACGAAGAGACCCTGAATCCCTTTTCATCAAGGGGGTTTTCTTATTGCATGTTTATGCATGTTGTTCTAAATTATGATTTCCATTTTGCAGATTAGTAGAGTAGAATTGTGTCTCTTGTTTTTCAATTTGAAATGTTGAGCAGTTGTAGTTTCTATCAAATTTCTACATGGTATCAAAGTCCTGAAATCACATTAGAACCGGTATTTCAAACTTGTCTCTCGGTAATTTTGAAGTAGCAACTTCAATGTAACAATTTTTATTTAGCATTAGGAGAATGTATTTCAATGGCCTGAAATTGGAGTATTCCCTAGAGAGTAGCTCAAATTTCATATCCTTGAAGGATTGAATAGAAGTAGTGCTCGATGAAAATGGTATGTTAGAATATGTGAACATCAATATTGAAAAACCTCCACAGTCAGATGCACAACAACTAACCCGGTAGGAGAAGGATGTTGCAAATGCCAAAAGAATTATTTGGAAGGTGTGAGAGACCATGTGGTCTCAAATATCCATGGCAAAGAAATTCCATATGCTATGTGGAAGCCATTAATTGAAATATTCAAAAGTAGCAGTGACCATAGAAAATTCGCCCTGAAATACAAACTTCGAAACATCAGGATGTAGAAAAATGACACTATTTCACAATATCTCTCAAGGTTTACACATGTTTGAGATGAGCTTGGAGGGGTTGGGGTGAATGTTGCAGAAGATGACGTGGTGAGCCTAGCTCTTTTAGGCCTTCCAAAATCCTAGTACACCTACCAGGACTCTATGAATAGAAGGGAAGAAACACCAAATTAGGAAAATTTGTGGTCTGATTTGGTTCAAGAAGAATTCATAAGAAATACTAGAGATGGAGTAACATCCAAAGAAGAGGAAGAGGAATTTTCTCTTGTCGGTAAAGGAATGAAAAAAAAGGGAAAGAAATCCCAAGGTGAGGTTGATTCCAGCCATAACAATGGAAAGAAGAAGCATCTAATAAAGATAAAATGTTTTCACTACCGTGAATTCAGACACTATGAATAAGTGTGTCCATAAAGGATATCTACGAAGGAGCCTGTAGTAGGAGTAGGAGGAGATGCCTTGGCTTCTCAAATTGAGCTAGATTTCACCCTCCTTTATTGTTTGGTCAACGCACTGGTAAGAGGGAGTGTTTGGTACCTCAATTCTAGCTTCTCTTACCATATAATAGAAATAAGGAATTTTTCAATACCCTAGAGGAGAATGATCTCCGGATGCATATTGAATTGGGGGATGATGGGAGGTAGAGTGCTATAAGAATTGGTACTATAACCTTTAATAGGGAGTGTGGATCCGATATTCACCTCAAAGATGTTATGTTTGTACTAGTGATGAAGAAGAACTTGATCTTTGTAGCAATATTGGAGGATAGAGAATATGATGCTATTTTCATTAAGGTGAAAGCCTTTCTAAAAAATGTAGCTCCGGGGAAAGTGAAACAGATGGGAGTCAAAATGAAAAATATTTACAAGCTAGAGATATATTTTACCATGCATGCAAATATACCTCTTGGAGTGAGGTGGGGTAATGTAGAACGTTTACCCTAGAGTTACAGAGATTTGGGCAGGGTCCATTAAGGTGTTCTCCTCATGGATCATTACCCTCTCTATAGGGGTCCACAGAATTTAGTAGCAGAAGGATCAGTCTTAGTTGGTGTTAATTTATGGTATGTTCTATGCTTATAATAGTTTACTTCTTTTTCTTATTATATTCCACGGATTAGCAATCACATGTACATAAAGTAAAGTGCAGACAGAACATTAAACGATCGACAGAAAACAGGCCAAGACAAGAGACACAAGATGTGGTGGCTAGCCAGGGATAAAGCCCACAATGTGTGGGGAAACCCTTTGATCAAATCTTCTTTTATCTTCAATAATTCAGCAGATAGAAATAGTGCAATAAATCTGATTCATATCAGCAGTAGCAAACCCTATATTAGCAGCATCAACATTAGCGGCTTCATCATCAAACTAGGACAGACGATATCTCACAAACCGACCGTCAGATTGATTTCATTCCACCACCAAAAGTTTCAGCTTTCAGAGTATGTTCAGATGAACCTACAACGCAGTTCATATGAGGAGATCTTCTTGGCCACGCAGGTCAATCTTTACTTCTACAGTTGCAGCTTCATTTTCAGCAGTTTCCGGCTTTAAACTAGGGCAGTCGATATCTTGCAAACCATTCATCAGATTTACTTCATTCCACCACAAAAAATTGCGGCTTTCGGAGGAGGTTCAGATGAACCTATAGCACAGTTCCAAAGAGGAGATCTTCTAGGCCTCACAAGTCAATCTTTACTTCTACAGTTGCAGCTTCAAATTTAGCAGCTTTCGGTTTCACATGTGTGAGAGAGAGAGACCCATTTCAGCACAATAGAGAAGAGACTCATATCTGCGCAGTAGAGAGAGAGAGATGTGATGAGATGAGTGAGTCCAAATGAGGAATATTCCTCTTATATTTATATGCAACGTTGGTGGGTGAATAGATGCGACTATTGGGCTTCTGAGCCTACATGAGTTGTAGGTCGGCTTGATAATAATTCCATAATCAAAATAAATTCATATCTCCATGAATACTTATCGGAATCAGATGATCTTTATATCAATCCTACACCTCTCGACGAGAGGAATCTAATAAAAATATTATCAGCCATGAATAAGATGACCCACATGAAGTTTTTCCTTGGTTTCCAATTTTAACTCTCCCTCTAAACCATGGAGAACTTCATCTGCAATCTGTCTATCGGTCGTTACTATTCATCCATCAAATGCACTGCCCTATACAAATTGACCCTTGCCCTACTCTGCTCAATTCTGCATGATCTGCTTTGACTTGTTCTACCTTGCACTGATATGTATTGTTTTGCTCTATTTTGATCTGCTCTTGCATTGTTTTGTTCTGCTCTACTTTTGTCCGAATTATGAAGAAGAAGAAATGATCAAGGATGTATCATACTGACTCGAAGTCAGTCTCAGAGTGTGTACCACTGGTCCCAAACCAGTCTCAACCAACCGGAAGTCAGTGTCATAGTGAGTACAACTCTACTGGTCCTAAACCAATATCATCCTCCACTGACTCAAAGTCAGTCTCAGAGTGCATACCATTGGTCCCAGACCAGTCTCAGCCGACCCGAAGTCAGCATCATAGTATGTACCACTCTCACTGGTCCCAAACCAGTACTACACTGACATGAAGTCAGTCTCGGAGTATGTACCGCTGGTCCCAGACCAGTCTCAACCGACCCGAAGTCAATGTCATAGTATGGTACAACTCCTACCACTGGTCCCAAACCAGTATCATTGATCCCAGATCAATGGAGGTCATCCTAGCGTAGGGAGTACGGTAGATACAACGATGCGTCCATCGGTATTACTGTGGTCCCTAACTTCAGTTCCCTATTCATTGATCAGATGAGAGGTACTTCCCATGAGTCCCAGACTGCATGGGTAGGATGCCTCAACAGGAGAACTAATCAATCCTGTCCTCACAAGAGAACACATCAATCTTGCTACAATCGCTGTGGAGAACACATCAATCTAGGCTGCCATGGAGAACACATCAATCCAAGCCTCACAGGAGAACATATCAATCCTACTACAATCATCGTGGAGAACACATCAATCCAGGCCTCACAGGAGAACACATCAATCCTTCTACAATGTCGCCACGGGGTGTACTTGTATACCACCAGGGGATAGTGAATCATCCTGTGGTCATATGCTGCTCCAAGAAGCACCCCGCACCCCCCTAGAGCTCCCAAAGCTCAATGCATCATACATGACCCTCATTGGAGGGTCTTTGAACAACTCCAAGTTGTTCACGGAAAGTCAGAAATTTGACTTTCTCAAGGGGTTTTGTCAGAGTGTCGGCGACCTGTTCATCTGTACCGATATGTTGGAGCCTTATAGCTCCTTATTGCACCATATCTCGAATATAATGGTCTCTAATATCAATATGTTTGGAGCGATCATGGAATACGAGATTCTCTGACAAACGAATCCCACTCTGGTTTTCACAAAGAATCACAGTGGTATCCAATGTGAGTCCAAACAACTCACTGAAGAGCTTTCGTAACCAAACTGCCTCACAAGAAGCCATGCTAGCAGCAATATACTCTGCCTCGGCGGTGCTCAAAGCCACCGACTTTTGTTTCCTGCTCATCCAGGATATCGAAGCAAATCCCAAGGAGAAAAAACACCAGTAAGTGCTCTTATAGTCCTCCACATTGCCTGCCCAGTCAGCATCTGTGTATCTAAATAGTCTTACATCTCTGGCAATGTATCTTAACCCATAAGTGATAGTGCCACGAAGATATCTCAGTAGATTCTTGGCACCAATCCAGTGTATGTGGTGGGGTTCAACCATATGCTGGCTCAATTTGTTGACTGCAAAGCATATATCTGGACAGGAGTTCACTAAGAACATCAATGCTCCTAAGAGTTGCCGATACTCGGTAGCATTTCGTAAAACAGGTCCAGCAGCACTACCGCTTAACTTCTTGAAGTCAAGTTCCATCGAGGTAGTTACAGGCTTGCAGTCCACCATTCCGAATCTTTCCAATATCTTCACCACATATTTTCCTTGAGATAGGAAAATTTCTCCTGGCTTTTGCCACACTTCGAGTCCTAGGAAGTAGTGCATCAGTGCTAGGTCCTTTATTTCAAATTCAGAGGCCAGCTCCCTCTTACATTTGTGAATGAGAGGGTCTGCACCTGTTAGAAAGAGGTCATCGACATACAACACCAGTATGAGAGGCTTGTCATCTTCAACCTTAAAGTAAAGGTTTGGATCGGCTTCACTCCTAGTGAATCCCAGATTCATCAAGTAGCTATCAATCCTCTCATACCATGCTCGGGGTACTTGCTTCAGCCCATAGAGAGCTTTCTTCAACCTGCATACATGATATTTTCGATCATAAATCTCAAATCCTTCGGGTTGCTCCACGTAGACCTCTTCTTTGATTGAGCCGAGCAAGAATGCAGTCTTGACATCCATCTAATGTAGGTTCAATCCTTGTGAAGTGGCAAGGGCTATGATCGAGCGGATGGTTGTATACCGGGCAACAGGTGTAAATATCTCATCATAGTCTATACCTTCCTTTTGAGAGAAACCTCGAGCAACAAAACGAGCATTATACTTTTCCGTACTTCCATCTGCTGCATGATTTATCTTGTAAAGCCATTTGGAAGTAACAACAGTCTTGTCCTGGGGTCTGGGAACTACTTCCCAAACATCATTCTTCATGATAGACTAATATTCTTCGGTCATAGCATCCTTCCATACTTGATGCTTGACGACATCTGAGAATGACGAAGGCTCATTTTGTATGATCGTGCTCATGATGGTCAGGTATCCTTGATACCTATGAGGTTTCTTACTTTCACGAAAGGTTCCTCGAGGTGCAGCATGTCCTTCAGCATCATTAAGTAACCCCTTAAGCCATGAAGGTCTCTTTCTAGAAGAGGAGGGCTCATATGGAGGAGGATCAATCGGATCCATGGGTTCTTCTACATCAGGCATTGATTCATCATCCTTTTCTTTCGGTTCCCTATAGTCGGCTTCTTGAGACCTCCTCAAAGTCAGAAGACTGTTCACCTTGCTGAGAGCCATATCTTCGTCAAAGGTGACATCATGACTAATTATGACTTCCCTTTGACCAACTACATATATTCTATAGCCTTTAGTATTTTCACCATAGCACACGAAAATTCCCTTCTTTCCAGATGCACCCAATTTATTTATTTTCTCTTTCGGCACATGAAAGTATACAGGGCTTCCAAAAATTTTAAAATGAGAAACATCAGGTTTCTTACTGGTGAATTTTTCTTCAGGAGTCTTGGAACCCAATGCTTGATAACGGCATCGATTTTTTACATATACGGCAGCGTTTGCAGCTTCAGCCCATAGAAACTTCGGAAGACTTTGATCATGTAGCATGGCCCGGACAGCTTCCATAATTGTGTGGTTCTTCCTTTCTGCCACACCATTCTATTCAGGAGTATATGGTGTAGTAGTCTCCCTCTTGATGCCAGCCTCTTTATAAAAATCATGGAACTCATTAGATTCATATTCAGTCCCATTGTCAGTTCTTAAGATCTTGATCTTCTTTTCGATTTGATTCTCGATTAAAGTTTTGAAGTGTCAGAACCAAGGGAACACTTCATCCTTCTTTTTCAAGAAGTATATCTAGGTCTTTCGAGAATGGTCATCTGTAAAAGTGAGATAATATGAGTATCCTCCCAAGGAGTTCACAGGCATCATACCTGATATGTCTGAGTGAACTAGTTGTAATATATCGGAAGTCTTTCTTTGACTTGAAGGGAATGGTCCCCTTTTTAGCTTTCCTTCGGCACATCCCGGACATACACCTTCTTTCTCTACTTGGAATTCAAGCATCCCTGTTACCATTTGTCTTACATTGGGTAGAGCTTTGTAATGAAGGTGAGCAAACCTCTGATGCCAAAGTTCGGACTGAAGAATTGTGTCGCAAGACATGACACCTAGCGGACTTCCATCGACTTGATATAAAGAATCAACTCGAAACCCAAGAGTGAAAGCATCTTTAACATTATTTTTCCATATGCGTACCTTACCATCGCTGAAGGTTACCTTATAGCCTTTGTCTTCCATTGCTGAGATGGATACCACGTTCTTTTTGAGATCAGGTACATATAATACATCTTGTAAGTGAATTGTATTACCTTGATTCAGTTTAAGAGAAACATTGCCTACACCTTTCACTGGGTATTTCATATCATCTCCAAGGACAATTTCCAGGTTAGTTTCTTTCTCTACCAGATTATAGAGTACTTCTTTCTAACTAGTGAAGTGTCTTGAGGCACCACTATCAACGAGCCAAATTCCCATTGAGTCCGAAGGAGCATAGGTAGATAGAGCAGCTGGTAGATAAAATTCAGCCTGCTTATTGTCAACAGTGTTAGATTCATACCTGGAATTTCTAGCCTTCTTGAATGGTTTCCCTCTTCCTTGATTTCCCATATTCCTCTTGCCTTTGCTATTGAATTTTCCATTCCTTCGATTACCATGAGAGGGATTTTGATCATCGTCACGGTGAGAGTCCTTTCTATCAGGGCATTCCCTTGCATAGTGGCCTGGTTTATTGCAAATGAAACATTGTCCTTTTCTTCCACCCTTAAATATAGCCTTTCTTTTTTATTTAGACCCAGAATTATTTCTTTTCTTAGCATGAGAAGAAAAAGCAGCAGGAGGACCTTTAGGCAAGGGAATTTCCTGCTCTTCTACCCTTGTTTCTTCTTGAATGCATCTAGCCATTAATTCCTCGAAACTAGGAATTACATTATTGTTCAGAAGAGTAGTCCTGAACACATACCATTCAGATGGTAATCCTCCGAGAGTTGTGAGTGCCATTCTTCTGTCAGTAAAAGTTTCCCCAATAGATAGGAGATCGTTCTTGATCTCAGTGATTCTTAAGAATTATGCTTGCATACTCTCATCTTTACCCTTCTTGATTTCCCTCAGCTTATTTCTAAGAAACAAAACTTGATTTGCATCATTAACTTTAAATAAACTCACTAGTTTATCGTAGATTTCCTTGGAGGTGTGTAGATCAGAGATGTAGGCTACCAAGCGCTTGTCGATAGAGTCCTGGATGATATTTTTTGCTTTAATTTCTCCATTCTTCCATTTGTTCCTGGCAGCAGGAGGTGCATTTGATGGAGGCTCAACAATATCACCTCTTACGTGACCCAACACTCCTTGATCCTCTAGGGTTAGATAGATAGACATCTTCCATCCGTGATAGTCAGTTTTCTCACGGAGCTTGTCTTGGGAAGGGAAGAGTGTTGAGGACCTATTGTGGCCAGCAACAATCCCCCCTTGTTCATTTAAGTGTTGTCCGAAATATTAAATGAATGGGGAGCCTTTATTAAATTTTTAAGAAAAAAACAAGTTTTTCCTTTCTTCAAAACAAGGTTACCATCATAAGCTTAGAAAGGTCTTTTGAATATTTTTAACCTAAGTCTACGATAAGGGAAATATCTTTAAAATTGCGTTGCAAAAAAGATAGGAAATGCCTCCATTCCTCTATAATATCAGTGTGCGCAAGATCCTCGTGTTAAGCATAACATCGCATCGCAACGAAGTAATACTCATAAGAAAAAACTTCAAGATTTACCGATCTGCGATAACACTGATCGCAAGATCGCATATCGCAGAAATGAACTGGCAAGATTTGGCAAACATCAAACTTCTGCGACCTGCAATGTTGCGATCGTTGCGATGGTGCAATCTGCGATGGTACAATCTGCGATCTTGCGATTTGCGATGGCGCGATCTGCGATGTTACGTAAACAAATCATAAATCACTTAATCACGAATCCTTCGGGCATGCCATTCAAAGAAAAGCCACTTACCATAATCTGACTCAAGATCATGCACTTTTAATGATAGTAAATGAATTAGTTGTCAGTTATTAAATGAAATGAAGATGCGTGCTTTTGTAAAGAATTACTTCACGTAAAGTGGCATATTTGATATATCGGTTGCATTTAAAACTCTCCCATCACCTTTCTTAATCAGTCATTTCCGCTTCACTCGTAATCTGTAGGAACGAAGAGCTAAGACGATTCAAAGCCAAATGCAAGAGCAAATGGGAAAGAAAAATAAAGCTCAAGGCTCTGAGGCAAAGGAAAAGACGAAGGAGATGGCGCCTTTGTATATAGACACTGCCTGCAACAGAGACGCAGGGATTTCAACATGGGAAAGCATGTACAAGCTGCTGGAGGAAGAAAATCCTAGAGTAATGAAGGTTGATATTGTCGTGGGCTCACAACGCTCTTCCGAGGCGTCCTTAGAGGAGCTAGCATGTTCATTTATTCATCGGATAGTAGCTAGGCCCAAAATTCTACCATACACGGATATGATCAAGTGGATACTTGACAATGCAGATTTGAACAACAGACAATTCAAGGTTCAAGGACATGGGCTCATCGAGTCATTCGTCGCGCAAGATTTAAATCTTATGTATCATCTCCCTAAACTGCAGGCGACTTACAATGCACAATTCGTCAAGAAATTTGCGGCAGAGAACCCAAACCTAACAGAGACCACCAAAGATTGGTCCAAAAAAGAGGAGCCGCTCAAAAAGGAAAAAAACGGTATGTACAGCACTGGTTCCCTCACCTCTCCATATTGTTTTGCTGCGGCCATGCTTTGTAGACTATTTGGGATGCCGGACATCAATAAATTTTCGTCTGAATGGCTACCACTAATAGATGCTGCTACAAATGCTGATATTATGGATTGGGCCAAGATCTTTTCTGATAATCTATACACGGCTGTTATGAATTACCGGTCTAAAAGATCCTTGTCTCAAAGGACCTACCCTCTTTTTTATCTGTCCACATATATTATGGATATGGAATACTTAGCTTGGCAGGACGAAGAGGAAAGGAAAAGAGCAAGTGCACCCAGAATAAACGAGAGTCATAAAGAATTGCTCTTTAATAAATGGGACGATCAAATCAGGCAGGCCGAACAAGCAGTGAAGACAGCGGCCATGCAAGCAAACATTCTTATCAACTGTGTAAATGAGAATTTACATAGGGCCAACTTAATCGAAGAGACTGTTGAAAATAATACTGAGAGGGGGGGTGAATCAGTATTATCTAGTCCTTTTAACAATTCTTCCTTATTTATACTTTGAATTATTTTTGCATATCAGTACCATAAAACAATGAGCATGAACAAGAAAAATAGACAGTCATCAAAAGAACACCAGATATAAGGTGGAAACCCAATGTGGGTGAAAACCACCTGCTGCAATATGTCTCTATCTTCTTTCAAATTAGAAACTCCTTTTACAATGGTCTTGTACTGGTGCAGTCCGTTACCAGTACGCAGGCTGCAACCTACAGAGAGCTACAACTCTCTCTCATTTTCCAGTCTCTCCTGGAAGGGAGCTACAACCCCCTACTTATTTTCTTTCTAGGACCACTTTTCATAAATTTTCAAACTGGATCCATAAACATCAAATGATCATCAAGTACCAGTAAGTCACCCAGATAACTAGATCCACAATAACAGTAAACTAAACCCAGAACACCTTATCAACAAAAAAAAATTAGTCAACAAAAGATCTTAAGACAGATACGCAATTTCCTTTTCTCTGGCGCCTCTGTGGCGTCTCCTGTGGCATCTCCGCACTACGCCTTCTGTGGTGCCTCTGTGGTGTCTCTGCACTGCGCCTTCGCACTGCGCCTTCTGTGGCGCCTCCGCACTGCGCCTCTGTGGCGTCTCTGCACTGTGCCTTCTGTGGCGTCTCCTGTGGCGTCTTCGCACTGCGCCTTCTGTGGTGCCTCCACACTGTGCCTTCTATGGCGTCTCCACACTGCGCCTTCTGTGGCGCCTCTGTGGCGTCTCCTGTGGCGTCTCCGCACTGCGCCTTCTGTGGCGCCTCCGCACTGCGCCTTTTGTGGCGCCTCTGTGGCGTCTCCTGAGGCGACTCCGCACTACGCCTTCTGTGGCGTCTCCTGTGGCGTCTCCGCACTGCGCCTTCTGTGGCGCCTCTGTGGTGTCTCCTGTGGCGTCTTCGCACTGCGCCTTCTGTGGTGCCTCCGCACTTCCACAGCTGCAACGCTCGAGAGATCACCCTTCACAGATTCGATTTCCACTTCACTTTCATATAGATCGAGCTTTTGAAACAATAACCCAATATTTCAGATCTTAAGATATTCAACCCAAAAGCATACCCAAGACAAATGATATCCTTTGCTTTATATAGGCAAGCTCTTCCTCAAATCATGGACCAATACCACGGGCCAAAACCATAGGATCAAAAACTGTGGGACTAATACCATGAACCCACCATGAAAGTGCGTGAACTTT
>APFE030964839.1:0-10261 GCA_000404065.3 Pinus taeda | reverse complement strand
GGCTTTTGAGCCTACATGAGTTGTAGGTCGGCTTGATAGTAATTCCATAATCAAAATAAATTCATATCTCCATGAATACTTATCGAAATCAGATGATCTTTATATCAATACTACACCTCTCGACGAGAGGAATCTAATAAAAATATTATCAACCATGAATAAGATGACCCACATGAATTTTTGCCCTGGTTGCCAATTTTAACATGAACTGGATGAAAACATAGATCAAGTTCAATACAAAATGAAAAATTATCAGAGTAAGATGAAGAGCATGTTTGACAAAAGAGCCAGGGAAAGGGACTTCAAGGAAGGTGATCTAGTTCTAAGATGGGATTCAAGGAGAGAAGAAAAGGGAAAACATGGAAAGTTTGACAACCTATGGTTTGGACCTTTAGCAATTGCTGAAGTGAAAGGAAACAACACTTTTGTGCTGCAAAATCTTTAGGGGATATATTCCACTTATCATGTAAATGGAAGGTTCCTCAAAAATTTCATTCAGTACTAATAAGTTGAAGTATATTTCATTACTACCATTGTAAAAATTCTGGTTTCTTTTACTTTTCAAGCTGTCAATGTGATTTTTTACAGCAAAGACTCCATAGCCCGAGGAGAAGGCACATGGATCTACAAGTTCTCTGCATTCTACAGGAGAAAGCAATCCCCAATTGGATCCAATGTTGTAGCATTTTGTGGTTTTGATAAGTTAGAATCAATTAGTCAAAAAATGAAAATATTTTTCAAAAACATGTTAAGTTAGGATATGGACAAAAAGAATATTGAATCAAAATGTTAGGAAATATCTTGATAATATGTCCATATCAAAGAAAATGTTAGGTTAGAGAGAAAAGCAAAAGCAATAAACTCTGATAGTGTGCAAGTCCAAGTACCACTACTTTTTACTTTATTATGCAAAATAATGGTTGTGTGCAGCTTGTCATAAATGCCATAACCCATGATAGTCAAATAGTTTAATCTTGACTAGTTCATGCTTTAAATTTCATGTTTATAGTTAGAGAATAAAGATCTAGCCAAACTGTTTAATCTTGGCAGATCAATAGTTAGGTAGAGAATAATAAGGAGCTCATCAGTTTAATCTGAGCCCTTGGATCTTATAAGGATAGAATTAGATAGTTTACTTTTCAAAAGAAAAAGGAAAGAAAAGGGTCTACTGGCTTAAATGCACCCATTTAAGTGAAGAAAAAATGTTAAGATAAGTAAATGGGTAGGTAGAATAAAAGTTGCAGAAGTACATTTACCATGCTTGATCATGTGTTTCAATGTGTAGGAGCAGTTATCAAAATGAAAAGATGTTCACTAGTTGATTTAACTAAATCCCCATCATTTCATTTCACCCCCCACTACATACTTACTAATATCCCCTTTTCCCTTCATTTTCACCTTTGTCCCTTGGTTTCACACATTTTCCTAGCAATTCACCCTCCAGACTCATTCCCCTATCCAAAAACCACTTTTCCCTAGTGTGAAACCCATTTTCCTTTGAAACAGTCACTTTCCCCTTGAAAGAATTATTTCCCTATTAATTTCCTAAAAACCCATAAAAAACCCAAATGCCCTTGATCCTAACTTTATTCCCCCCTTCGATTTATAAAGTTAACTCCACCATACCCATGAAACCCCTTTTAAGCCTAAGTTTTACTAAACTCAACATTATTTAATAAAACTCCGTAAATCACCTTTTCCTAATACAAGAACTCTTTTAACCCACCACCCTTGGTGTGGTTAACAAACCCCGTAGCATTTTAACCCAAGTCCCATTTTATCAAACCCATCGCATATGTTTTAACCCCGCCACAGTTAAACCCTGGTTCCACTCCATTAACCCATCACGATATGTTTAACCCACACTTTATTCATTAAACTAATTACAAATCACATGTAATTATTCCCTAGGCTCGCTAATATCCACGCTTGCTCCCTCCGTGCATATCGACCGCGTGATCGTTGTTCGATCACCTACTCCCAGATCTAACGATCCACAACCATATTGCATGCTCCCGATCTCCGAACTTTAAAGGCCCGAGAGCACACGAGATTCACGGTTTTGCTCGGGCCCCTTGTAGTTACGTGTCATTTCCTCATTAACTCGCGTGCCCTTGGAGAAAAACCACCCCATGGCCAAAAGCGGTGTGATGAGCCTCCAAAACCACTCCCCGCATACGAAAAAACCATCCATTGTTCACTTTGCGCGCCAAATTTTAAAAAGCTAACCGTTAATCGTTTAATTGACAAAACCCTCACTTTCGCTCCTTTCACTCGTTTTTCACTAAAACCTGTATAAACCCTCCCGCGCTACGCTAAGCCCCTGGAACCAATTTAACCATTGTTTACCTCCTAAAAATGCTTCGACTCCATCCACAGACCTTTCAACTCAAATAAAGCCATTGTGGCACTCCCTGCCACCTTATGTTTTTCTTAATAAATTGTTGTGTTTTGCAGGTGATTAGCAGAAGACCAGGAGACTGGATAAACAGTTTGACACCAGTTAAAAACTTCTTTACTCCAATATTCTCGAGAAATGAATTCAAATGATTTTCCAATACAAACAAAAATTAGGTTTAAACCAAAGACAGAGCAGAAAGAAATCATTTACACAGTAAATGTTGAAACAAACAATTTACAAAGTTAAAAGACAAAACATAGGAGGCAGATAAAGCAAACGGATGAAAGACAAACAAATTATTAATATCCAAACTACCTGATGCTGAGACATGTAAAAACTAAATGATTTATTGTTCAAATACATAGTAAAAACTTGAAATGTACAGTAAAAGTAAAAAGGCACAGTAAAGGATATTGACAGGTCAATAAGGTGTTGTGGCCATCAAAAACCCCCTTTTATTTAGTTTTATTAATAAAACTAAATAAATGGGGACCCTTCTAAAACATAAAAAACTAGCACTTATATTTCCCTTTGAATAAAACATGCTATCATAAACTTAGGAAAACACCCGCAACCTAAAAAAAAAACTAAGTTTTATGATAAGTTCCAAATAAGATCGTTCTCTTAACAATAAAACATCGCATCGTAAAGGGTAATGGGGAACATCATATAAACAAGCTTTTGGAATTGCGAAAACGTGACGCGAGATCACGCGCCATAAAAATCCATCGCGCATCGCAGCTTTGATATGCTGCAAGTATCACCTAAGGTAAAATATCCCGATCCAGCGATATGCGATAAGATATCTCGCAAACACTCAAGGTGGTAAATGATTGTTCATAAAACAGATTAGCGATATTGTGATATGCGATATTGCGAAGAAAATCGCAAAATCGCTTTATCACGGATCTGCAGGGCTCATCGTTCAATAAAGTTTTTCTCGTAATTGGATAATGAGTTATGGGCATTAATGTCAATTTAATGGTTAGTTGATGGTCATTTATGAGATAAGATTTAAAACTGATCGAAAGGTTATTTCACGTATGGTTTTTTTGTTTTTTGTTTTTGTTTTTTTTTCATAATGGAAAAATTACATGTTGTAGATGCTTATAGCATATGCAGATGGCTGTCCATGAAGAGGACAAATTACAAATGAAAGGAAAATAAAATAAAATCAGCAAGCTTATACTTTTCGGCCCTTCTTCTTCTCCACCCTTCACCAGCCCTCAGAGTTGGGAGCGGATGCAATGATGGCTTGCTGGTTATCCTAAGTGTTCAATGGAAGTTCTTTGTCGGA
Organism: Pinus taeda; assembly: GCA_000404065.3. Lineage (NCBI taxonomy): Eukaryota > Viridiplantae > Streptophyta > Pinopsida > Pinales > Pinaceae > Pinus > Pinus taeda. Next base: position 6,563 of record APFE030964839.1, on the reverse strand, counting down.
TTCTAATCCTTCAGATCCATGAGTTCTTTTAATGCCACTAACTTCCAACTGTGGTTCTTGAAGCTGATGTATATTGTTTGGGCCTAGATGAGAGTCCAGGGTATTTACATCCTGTGTACAATTCTATTCCATATTATCCTGTGTACAATTCTATTCCATATTTATATAAGGTTCTGCTTGGTTCCCTAGATATGATTTCAGAATTAAAGAGCTTTCCCGTCACTTTATCTCTTTCCTTACTTGTAAATTTGCAAGAACGACAAACAGAGTAATACACGCAACAATGTGCAGAACATAATGGGAAAGAAGGGAAAGGATTCAGTTGCAAAGGACAAAGAGATGACGCCCTTATACACAGACACCACATGTAACAAAGATGTCGGCGTAATTACTTGGGAAGGCATGTACAGTCTCATCGAAGTTTAAAGCAACATCAGACTTGCGTGGGTCATTTGAAGCATCAATCACTGAACTTGCATGTTTGTTCTTGCACCAAATAGTGGAAAGGTTGAAGATTCTTCCACACATAGACATGGTCAAGTTGGTACTGGATAGTGCCGATATAATAGACAAGACAATTCAAGACTCGAGGCCAGGACCTCATTGGGTCATTCACTACACAAGATTTAAGGCTTATGTATCATCTACTAGAGCTGCAAGCAACCTACAACAAGCAGTTCGTGGAGAAGTTTACCAAAGAAAACGAAGATTTGGCGGAGTGAACCAAGAACTGGTCGGTAAGGAAAAAACCATTGAAAAAGGGCAAAGCGCGTTGACTAAGGCCGATAAAAACCGCGCAGGAGGCAAAAAATAGCATCTAGGAAGCTCGAATCAGAAAAAGGAAGCAGTTTCCGATGCGTGATTAGCAGCATCGCTGGGCAAAACCCCTTGAGAAGGAAAGCCCCCTAGTGCTTGGTCACATGTAAGCCAGAAAACTACAAGAAAATCGCTAAAGGCTAAAGGCGAGACTCACGCTCCAAACCGATGGTATTTATCAGGTACACCTTTGGGCGGTAAGAAGATTTGGTTGAAACCTAGTGATCCCATTTAGTGCCCGATGCGTGGCAACAAAAGAAGTAGCTACAACGGCATACAACATCATTGATTGTGTCAATGAAAGCCTGCACATAGCAAATCTCATTTCAGAGACCACACCAGGATTTCTCCCAAAGGCACAACAACTGCAGACAAGCTGGAGACAAAAGGCTGAGGAAAGGGTAGATTCCATCAAGAATTTAACCAAGTTGAATTGGGAAACTTACTAGAAGTAGTTGGTTAAACCACATAGTCAATGCATGACTCTCAAATGCCTTACAAACTTTGCCGAAAAGATAGCACCAACACTTGCCAATTCTGTTTTCGCAGGGAAACTAAAATCGGAGGTCGGCTAACCGACCCTCCTCAAGCCAATGTTGAATGCTTGCGACCACAGAGAATAGATACATAGTTATTTCCAAATTTAGTTTTAGTTTTAGTTTTTATTTATGTTTTCCTTAGATAAGGACGGTCATTTAAACCTCCTCCTATATTTTTGTAATAAACTATTTTTAGTATTTAGGAAGTAGTATTTTAACCCCTCTCATGCATTTAGAGAAGGGTCCTGAAATTTGTCAAAAACATTTCCTCGGAACATGCACTTCTGCACCCTCAGAGGAGGTTTTGATGAATGAATGGAACAAGATTTATTGATATTTGTGTTTGATGTTTGCTATTGAAATGCACTTTTGTACTCTTATTAGATGTTGAATTAGGAAGACATAAATCTATATTGCTGAAGCTCATGAGTAGAACTTGTTATCAATAGTACTTTTATCTCTTAACAATTTCTGCTTATGTGTCTAAGTAATATTTTATGCTTAGTTATTTATATATGAAAGCTTGATGTTTGAGTTATCATTTGACACTTTTGTACAGTGATGACTATTTTGTTTATGCTCAATATATGAATGACTTATTATGCGATATGCTTCTCACAATTGTTTCAGCTAACTTTTTATACGAAACAATTCATTTTTATCGAATTCTTTTCTTGTAGCAATTGAATGATATTTATTACCAATTGCTATTCAAAATTATTTTAGATCGCATAAGTAAAAAAAAATGAATCCCGGGTTAGTTTTAGACTTAAATATTTATGTTCATTAGAATACAATTGCATTTTTAAATTAGACTCGGATTAAAATCATTTTACTTAGAAATCTTTAGAAAACAGAAATATCAATTATCAACACACACAATTGGGAAATTGGTCCCATTATCCTCAGTTAGACCCACCATCCCAAATGGAAAAGGAGTTGCTTTCAAGGTCCGGACCGAGTGGGTATCCCCCTTGTTGTAGACCCAATTTTCAGGGCTTCAACATATTTGGCACTAGAAGGAGGGACTTTAACTATGAATGGCTAGTAAATCCAAATCTAAATACCATTCTGAGAGTAAATCACCCTCAACATCTCCCCCGACTTCTCCATCACATTCCAAATCTTTAAATCGTAAGCGAGAGGTTAAGAAAACAACAACCACTGCCACAAACCCAAACATTTCAGAGGAATCTACTATTGAACCTCCTGAAGTTGAATCTTTGATTCATAAACTTCAAGGATTTTCCATATCACCACAAAAGTCTAAAATATCTCAAGGTAGTGTGACTTCGCAATACAATCCTTCTCATCCCTTAACCAGATTGCAGAGTGAAAAGTTTGGTATTGAACCAACCGAATTACCTCTACCTAAAAGAAAAAGAGCAAGGAAATCACCTCAAGGATCTGATAGTGAGACTCTTTCGTCATCAACATCCATTCCAACTTCTCCATTGCAAAGTCAACCATCCACCCCTCCACTTCAAATTGTTGTCCATTAGAACACTGGAACTTTAACTTCCTTATGCCTTCCACAAGCGACTTCATCCGCGCTTTCCTCTGTTAGTAGTTCAACGATGGCCCAAACCCCATGGAATAACCTAGGGGCAGCCTTAATGCCTAACCCCTTAAGTCAATTACCGGTCCATCCTGAAAAATGGCTGCCTAAGTTTAATCCTGAAGTAGGCATGCTAGCAAAAGAACACATAAACGAATTTATGTTATCAATAAATTTAAATGGTGTTACTAATGAAGATGTTGTTGTTCGGCTTTTCCCTTATACTCTACAAGGAGCAGTCGAATCCTGGTATTTTTCATTACCATCAGGATCCATCACTAGTTGGGACATTTTCCAAGAGTAATTCTTGACTAAGTTCGGCGATGATAGATTTACAACAACACTGATCAATGCTCTATCAAATCTAAATATTGAATTGGGAGAATCTATCAAAGATTCTAACTTGCATTTCAATAAGCTTTTGAATAAAATTTCGACCGCTTCCAAGCCTAGCGAAGAAGTTAGAAGTGAATGGTAAACATAGGTATCTTTGTTAACAGGGCTGCCAAGGCAACATTAGCGGAAAACATGAAAGAAGTAATAGAAGTAGAGAAACGTATCTTAGCTTTAGAAAAGAAAAACGTTGTCGATGAAAGAAAATCTAAGAAGGTTACTTTTAGAGATGATCCTAAGAAAAAGCAATCAAAAGACCCATTTTATTTAGAAGGATTATAGGAAGTCTTAAAAACCATGTCTAACAAAATGGTTGACATTAAAAAACAAGGAGAAGAGACTTCTTCTAAGAAACCCTACAAGCCTTATAGAAAACATCCTTCAACCGATTCAAAGCCGCCCAATGCTATAACAAATGTAGAATCATAAGAAGAAGAAGAGTAAGTTTCTAACGAAGAACCTACTAATGAAGATGAAGTTGTAGAAGTACAGGGAATGTGGGACTTCATTCTTCTAGACGAAGAGGATCAAGATGTATTACCAGTTAGTACAAGAAGTAGAAATCAACTCGATCCTCCACAACCTAATCCTAAACAAAAGAGCGCAAGCTCGAAATCTAAAGATAAAGTCGCAGGTAAGAAATCATCACCAAAAGCGACTCAAACAAGCCCAGTCCAATCCGATCCCTCAACTCCATCAAAAACACTGATTGTTTTTTATGAGATGGAGTATAATATTGTTGAAGATATGAAGAAGACTAGGGCTAACATTACTTTTCATGAGTTGAGCAAATTGAAACATCAACAAAAGATACTTATGAAAGAGTTACATGCAGTACCTGTTGCACCTCTTCCTGCCGCTGTAATCTCGCAAGCTTCTCATGAGATGGGAAAACCTCCAACTAATATGGCAAATAAAGTTGATCCAAATGATATTTCCTTAATCAGAGGTAGGTCAAAATCCCATACTCCCCCATTCCTTCTTACTTACAAATTTTTCAATAAAAACTAGCATAATTGTTTGGTAGATTCAGGAGCTTCATATAATATCTTTCCTAAAACAATATGTGCAAAGTTAAATGTCCAACCTCAAAAATCTGCAGTACACATAGTTCAGCTGGACCAATCGTAGGTTGAAGTAATTAGTGAACTAAATCAAGTTACCATAAGGCTGTCATCTAATCCAAAGGTATGTCAAGTTATTGATATTCTAGTTGCAGACATTCCCGAATTTTATGGTTTAATTCTTAGTAGGGATTGGTCTAAAAATCTTCATGGATACTTTGCGACCGATTGGTCACATATGTGGCTCCCTTACAATGGTAAACCAAATCAGATAAAGGTTGAGCGAGAAAGACACCAAAAATACATAGTGATGGAATTGGAAGGAGAAAATGAACCTGTAGCATACAACAACAATATAATTGGCAACTATTCTGTTGACTCTTTCTTAGGAAATTTCAATGCTCATACTTCACCTTACTTAGAACATTCTATTTTGTCTCTAGAGGAAATTTTTTCTCAAACAGATAATTCTAAATGTGTTAATTTTATAGATAGTCCTGTAAATAAATCTTTATTTTGGAAATTATTTTTTGATGGTTCTAAATCTAATGATGGAGCAGGAGCAAGATGTGTAGTTAGTCCAAAGGGAAACAAAACTTTGCTAACATGTATACTCAAATTCGATTGCACAAACAATATTGTAGAATACGAAGCTCTAGTCTAAGGACTATACAAGGCAATCAGATTAGATATCAAGTATCTACAAGTCTTCAGAGACTCTGAGATTGTTATTAAACAGGTACGAAATACTATACATTGTGTATCAGGTCATTTGAAGCATTATCAATATTTAGTGAAAAATCTAACTGAACATTTTATAGCATTTAATATTTCACCTATTCCTAGACTCCAAAATGCTAGTGCTGACCTCTTGCCTAATGTAGCTTCCAAGCTCATTCCATCAGAAGACTTTAGCCTAGACAGATTCTCAATCAAATTGATATTTAGGCCCTCCATCCTTGATAATTTTACAAACTGGAGAATTTTTAATGATGATCCTGATATTGTAAGTTTCCTAACATCGGAAGGATCTTACACTAATTAGATAATTGATGAGGACCAACATGACAAACAGTTACAACAAGAGAGCACTAATAATGCTATACCAAAATCTGTAGTCAAGTTGGAAGACTTATATGATTTGAAAGACCAATTTAAAAGATCTACCAATTCAAAACTTCAGATTTCAACTCTAAACTATGAATTAGTAAATCTAGGAACGAATACCAAGCCATAGAATATCAACCTAGGTCTTGGCCTAACCCTAGAATAAAAATTAGCCTACGTTCGACTTCTGAAACAATACAAAAACGTCTTTGCCTGGAACTACGATGACCTTAAGACTTACGACACTTCAATTATTTAGCATACTACCCCAATGATAGTTGATGAAAAACCTGTCCAGCAAAAGCTGAGAAAAATCCATCCTAATCTCGAAAGTCAAATTAAGTCCGAGATTAATAAATTATTGAAAGCCAAAATTATTTTTCCCGTTCGACATTCTAGGTGGGTTTCCAATATGGTCCCAGTTAGAAAGAAAAACGAAGATATTAGGATTTGTATTGACTTTCGAAATCTTAAAAAACCCTGTCAAAAGGATAATTTTCCCCTACCTCCTATGGAACAAATATTGCAAGCGGTCGCATGATCAGAACTAACGTCCTTTTTAGATGGTTTCTCCAGCTACAACCATGGCCTAGTGCATCCTGACGATCAGCTAAAAACCACATTCAGAACCAAATGGGGTACTTATGGATATCAAAAGATGTCGTTTGGTTTGATTAACGCTGGCGCCACATTTCAAAGAGCCATGGATATCACATTTAAGGGATTAGTAAACAAATCAGTGGTGATTTACTTGGATGACATAACAATATATTCTAAAAAACATGGTAATCACCTTAGAGACTTAAAGCAAATCTTCCAACTTTGCCAAAGGTATGGGATTTCACTTAACCCAAAAAAGTCCTTTTTTTGCATTAAGTGAAGGAAAGCTTCTTGGATTTATAGTGTCAAAATCTGGAATCCATATTGATCCTGATAGAAATAAGGAAATTTCCAAAATATCCTTGTCACATAATAAAAAAACCATGCAATCCTTTCTTGGCCAGATTAATTTTGTTAAAAGATTTGTTCCAGACTTCTCAAGAATTGTGTCACCATTACAAGCAATGATAAAAAAGAATTCACTTT